>BMAO01030059.1:0-15621 GCA_019973975.1 Trichonephila clavata
ACACACACACACACACACACACACACACACACACAACACACACATACAGCTCAGCTACATAATCATTAAAAAAAACTATATTTGAAGTTAGAAGAGAAAATTGGCTTGCTAAAAACCTAAACAAGAATGAATGTATTAAAATCTGAATAAAAATTATAGCAGAAAAAATAATAGCAGTAGTAAGTTCTGCGCTCTTTCGGGTTGTGGGACAACATGAAACAAATAAATCAATAGAGGAAATTAAATATCATATGTATATATAGAGCCTTTCCCATAATACTACCATAAATAGCATATATTAGGTAGCTTTCAACGGAAGAAGAAATTAAATTAGTATGAACAAAATCAGTAAAATATCCAAAACAGATAAAAAAAAAAAACAACTTATATTGAATTAAACCATGATGAAGAACAGTACTGAAAAAACTAACGCAAACCGTGTCGCTAAATTGAATTTTTTAAGAATACTTTTTAAAACTATTTTCCTAAAAAATAATTGTAATTTTGATGCAAAGAGATTATATAACAAATGTATTAATATAATGAATAAATATCTCTATAGGGAGGATTGAGATACATATCGTATATGGATAGTACAATACGTGTATAATATTAAAACATCGAATCGAAAAACGTCGCCAATTGGCTCGATCTGCCACCATTAAAGAAATACCATTCATACGCTTATTCAAACGCTAATTTTTGCCAGCGCATGCTCGAAAATTACTCTTCTTTTATAGTTTATACTGTTCTCGCACATATTCAAGCACAACAATCTTGATCGAAGATAATATTATTTTAATTGATTAATTCTTTTTATTATTCTTTTCTTATTTTGTTGTGAAAAATGATTAAAATTGGGAACTTATTTTCTCCGGAAGCGAACGCAGTGAAGTATATCCAAAAATATATGGTTTAATACGTAAGTACCCGAAAGACTTTGGAGCTTAGCGGAATAAGAAACGTAACAGAATTGCAAGACAACATATAGATTCGTACTTATTCGTATTCATGGATTCTACATCAGTAAAACTCTTTTGGCACGATTTTGAACGCAACTACTGTGTTTTGGTCATTTTAAATATTTTAGTTATTAGATCTTTCGTTTATTTCAAGTGTACATGTTTTTTTAATGTAATATTTAATTCTTCTAAATCTACGCCAGTTTATTTGTATTCCGCTATAATCTTAGCACCATTAAAATCACGCGAACAGGCTATTGACGGAATGTAAGATTTTATTCAAGATGGCCACCTCGGACCTCGCAAAATATGAAGAATAAAAAAATATATTACTGAAACTTGATGAAACAACTGAGAACTTTAAAATTACAACCTCTAAAACGATTTAAAGAGTGGAATAAAAAGTCGTTTATTTTCCAAGTGAAATGACGCAGAAAAGTGAAGAGAGAAACTGAATGTGTGGAATTTCAAAATGACGATAGAAAAAGAAATTAAAACAAGCGAAAGCAGTAAAAAATTAAAAACAAATAAATAAATCATTTGAGGCCGAAAGGAGAATTAAATATTAAAAAAGCGGACTTTATTATAAGAAGTGAAAAAATTAGGAAATCATTTACTTAAAATAAAACAGTAGAAATTAGCTATTTACTACTATTTAAAAAAAATTCTGCGTGACAGATTGTCATTATGTGTGTTGGAATTCACGCCATACGATCCACAGTAAAAAAATTCAACCAGCAATTTATTACTTTTTTGAGAAAAAGTTGTTGAGTCTTTAATTAGATTTATCACATTTTCATTGGGCCGAATCAGTAAATCTTAACTAAGGTACGAAAAAGAAGTTCAATCCCTTAAAAAAATGAAATTGACCAAAAGAGTGTAGTCTAAATTTTAGTATATTACTACTTCGAGTATGCCGTGGAACCTTAAAGCTTGAAAATTTGAAATGACTTCCGATTGTTACGGACTTAAATATTTTCTTTCTATTTAATTTGATAAACAAAGGTAAGGATTATACAGCCTTCAATAGCTCAATCACTTTTACTTAAAAATATGTTGATGAAATAATAAAATATACCACTACTGAGATTAATCAAAACTTTTTTTTCCATTTAAAACTGTCTTAAAATAACTAAAACAAGTTCAAACTCACACTGTACGATAGCTAATCTATTATTCATTAAGCCTTTCTGAGTTAAAACGGTAGAATCTGTATTTTTATTATATTAATATACTTTACCTTGTCTTAGGAAACCGTCGTTGCATAGGAAGCTCACGTTTTTATTGTATCCATTTACCCTTACCCTGTCTTTGGAGACTGTCTTCATTTAGGATGCTTATCATAGCATTACCCTGTTTTTAGAGAGCACTCTGATTTAGGATGCTAACTCATAGCTTTCCCTGTCTCTGGAGAGTTCCCTGATTTAGGATGCTGACTGATGACTTTACCGTGTCTTTAGAGACCGTCCTCATTTAGGAATGCTTACTCATAGCTATACTCTGTCGTTGGAGACCGACTTCAGTTAGGATGCTGACTCATAGCTTTACCCTGTATCTGAAGAGTTCCCTGATTTGGGATGCTGACTCATAGCTTTCCCTGGAAAGAAGCTGAAGCTGACTCATACCCAGTCCTGGAAACTGTCCCTGGTTCGGAAGCTCACGTTTATATTGAATCCGTATACCTTTACCCTGTCTTTGGACACCATCCTTCAATTCGGATATTGACGCATAGGCCCTGTCCTAGGAAACCATCCTTGCTTAGGATACTGATACATAGCTTTATTTTGTCTACAGACACCGTCTTCATTTAGAAAGCTGACGTATTTATCGTGTCTACAAAGAATTACTCTGCTTCTGCCCATCGTTTTCGCTTATGAAGCTGCGTTTTTATAGCATAGACATCGCTTTACTTTGTCTTCGGATATCTTTTTGCGATGAATTACTGAATTATTTTTTGTTCATTTTATTAATAAAAATATAGTCTATTATCTTTGAGTAATAAATTGTTAGGATTCACTGCAGTCACCACGTTTGATAAAAAGATCTTAGCTTTAATGTCTTATAATTATCCATTTTTTAAAATTTTTAATTTAAAATCACTTTTAAATAATAATTTACTAAATAAGTATTAATTCCTTGTTTATATAATAATATATATCTCGCTAAAATATTATCGTTAAGAAATGTCTGGAGTAAAATGGCACATTACACTTTTTCACATCAATTATTAAAGCATCTTAAGTATTTCTATAAACAGATATGTATTAAAATCCAGTAAAAATTTCTACATTTTTGACTCTTCCAAATAATTTGATAGAATATGGAATGTGACTGCAGGCAACTTTAACAGAGCTAGACTTTACCATTTTGTGCAAAAAAGTGCAGGCATACATATACATAAAAATATCTCTGTCAGAAAATATGCAAGGGAAGATGGCACTTTGAGCCCAAATAATATTATTAACGACTAAATTATATAAATATTAAGCTAAAACTCTTAAGAAATTTATACTGTGATTTTCTTTTATGTATAAGATGCATATAACATGTTGATCTATTTTAAGTATTTTTTGAAGTATATTCTTCGAAATATACGAAAGGTTTCCACCAAAAGTCCTAATAGATCTAGGGGTTCCATGATTCGATAAAGTTTGAAGATGTAGAACATGCACAAAAAATTTCAGTTAATTATTTTGAAAACTTTTTGAGCAATCACTAGCCCCGTTTGAGTGTTTTAAAAAAAAGCACATTTCGAGTAAAACGCGTTTTAAAGTATGACATCTTGCTTAAGTAATGGCATCTGCTTCTACTAAACACGTGTAGTTTTTGTTCTAGTGAACGGAAAATGATAAACTTGGTATTTTTATAAAGTTAATAAGATGGCATATAAAATAAAATCATAAAAAAAAACTTGTCAATTTTGAAAAATTCATGATTTTAGGGTAGTCGTGATTTACGCAATTTTTTTTTGATTTAATGCTTTAAGAATTGTTTTTGGTATCCCCCGTTGTATATGTATTATGTAAAACAGATTTTATGCTCAAATACTATGGAAGCTAACTATTTAATTTTTTGAGGAAACAATTCAAAATTTAGGAAGTGATTTTAAAACGTTACTCCTAAAAAATTGACGTACTCACATGAAATTTGAATAAAATTTTTTTTTTTGGTATCCTCCGTTGTATATGTATTATACAAAGCAGATTTTATGCTCAACACTTTGGAAGCTAACTATTTTATTTTTTTTGGAAGCAATTCAAAATTTAGGAAGTCATTTTAAAACTCTACTCCTCCTTCAAAATTGACGTACACAAATGAAATTTGATTTACAAGTACGTCAAACTATTTATAACAAAAGTTGATATGGATTCTGTGATAACATGATTGTTATTCGTAAAGTAATATTTTTTATAAATGCTAAATGAAAATTTCTTGACAAAATGTATAAGTTCTAAATTTAAATATTTTAAAAAAAAATAAGCATTTTTTAAATTCAAAACGCATACCAACTTTTGTTACTTGCACTAATAGAAAAGTCAAAAAAATATCAAAATATTTGTCGTAATAGAAGAAAAAAGCCTTAGTATTTTAAATGAAAATAAGCTAGTTTATTTTTTCTTACTAAGAAAATTAGTTTTAAATTTTGATTTGCCATTGGGATTTGAATAGAAACGAACTTTAAAATTATCATATTTCTGAGTTTTTAAACTCGGAGTTTTCAAATTTTGTAAGATTATAGAAGCATTGAAAAGAATAATTTATTCTAAAACAATAATATAAATTTTTTTAAAAGTCATTTCCTACTTGGGACACAAACAAAAAATTTTTTAGTTACTTTTTAACAAATAATTATATATAATATAATATGTATTACATATGACAGAATCCCAATATTAAGTGGCAAAACATCTTTTAATTTGGAATTAAAAACTTTTTAATACATTAAATTTGTAATTAAATTTTTTCATTAAAGTTGAAAAAATAGGAAAGGAATTTATCTTAAAACCAATGTAAAAGGAATGCTGACGTCTAAATAGCATATGACTCTTAATCACAAGTTTAACAAAAGCTGTTTTATCTAATGGTTCTGCTATGTAGAGGAATAATATCGACTGAAATATCTCTCTGAAACTATAATAAAATTAAATTTAATTAATGAATTAATATTTGAAAAACTATTTAAATCTAGTGTCTATATTACATTACTACGAGTTTAAAAAATATATTTGACCCTGAGTGGATGTTAAAAGTATTTTATTAATGAGATATATAATAAATTATAGAGAGAGAGTGTAAGCTTAGTAGGAATTGAAAAATTAGATTCGATTTTTTTGAACCGATTTTCGTCAATTAAATCGTACTGTGCCCGTATCTACTTATTTAGCTATAATATTAGTAATAAAAAGAAAACTAAGACGATTAAAAAGAACACTGAAGAAAAAACGTTTTCCTGTCAAAGCTATTTAAGAAACATGACATATTTTGACATTAAGACACTAAATTGAGAAAAAGTAGTAGTTTAGACTTTACTTTATAGCCTTTTTAAATTATTAGAAATGTTATCTCTCTCTATATATAAGGACAAGTAAAAATTTATAAAGCATTATATTTTTGCTTAACATTTCATTGTCAATCTTTGGTTCTAAAACAACTTTTTTCTCTTTATTTTAAAATAGTGATTAACAATATTCTCAGTAAGTCAAGTTTGAAGTATTATTTTATTGAATTAAAGAGTTTTTCGCATGATTTAACAAATATTTCCTGATTTTGATTAAATATTTAGAAAAATGGCTGGAGAAACTCTTCACAAAAGAACGTCACCTGCATTTTCAATATTTTGCACATTATTCTTAAACAAACCAGAATTTTTTAAAAAGAATGCGAAGTGAGTGTGTGTATGGAAGCTCACACAGAAGTGTTTAAAAATATATCATTTTATCTTATAATGGATTTTGCTGGAACTCTTCTTCAGATATGCATGGAAATAAATCATCATTCGAATTTAAAAATTCTTAGTTTTTTTTCCTCTAAAGCTTTCTGGTAGTATATTTAAAAAAAGTTTACCTTAAAAATAAAACAAGTAAGGCAAGCGTAATATTGCCACAAAGCGCTCTCCGTTGCACGAGCTGGTATTCGAAAGAACACATTCTGTGTTAAAAAACAACGAACAATAAATTGTATGGTTGGCTAGAGTTTCATCGCACTGTTGCCAGCCATTCCAGACCAACTTGATTTTTCTCTTCGCTGCTCTAAGAATTTCTTTTTAAATTTCACCAAGTGGGTGTCACTTTAAGAAAAAAAGAGGACATTTTAAAATTTGACAAGGCTTGCTCTCAAAGTTCGATGGACTCATTGCGGGCATGGAACGAAGGGGGTTTTAAAAAGTGAACGAGTTATTTGAACTAGAGTTTCCGGGTTACTTAGAAAATGTAAATTTCTCGTGAAAGGCTACAATGTTGCATTCGGGGATTCTAGAAAACCACAAAACAGGATTTAAAAATTTAGAGCATCAAGTATAAAGTTGCTGACTAATAGCATCCCTACTGTTAAGGTTTGTATTAGAGTTCTGAGAAAAGAAGTAAAATTTTGAAATATCATGTTCAATATGTCAACGAGATGTTTTTGAATGTTACTGATTTCTTTGGAATCTTTCAACTCAATTAGTTTCTTTATTGTGAGAAATCCGATTAGACTTAAGAGATGTTTTTTCAACGAAGATAAGGTAGTCAACTAAATGGTCATATTTTAATGGTTAAATTTATACAAGAGTATTCATTTATATAGCTCGTAGAAATTATACAATCCAGTGAAAAGTATAAATAAAAAATTATATTTGACACTATATATGACCTTCTAAAATGAAATATATATTTATTTACATAAATCGACTCAAAGTCCTATAAGTTGTTTTATGATTTTCTTGATATATAATCCTTTTTTTTCAATACAGTTTGTTTTTTCTTTTAATTTGTCAAAAAATTAGGTTCATGAGTAATAGTAGTAGTTTCATTTTGTTTAGTTTGCTTTTTAATTAAATCTACATGGTGTCATAAAAATGAAAAAAAGGGTGAGGCAGGCGGGGGGGGGGGGAGTGTTATTTTTTGACGGTTAAGAAACTTGGCTCCAACTTTTGGATTTGATATCCAATTAGTTTTTAAGTTATTTGAAGTTTTCTAAGTGTTATCAGTCTTAAAAAGTGTATGTCTTCATAAACTTGCAATCCTTTTTTCTCAGATTTTTATTTCGTTGATGCAAAGGTTTTCTATTTCCTAAGACATTTTGTTTTGTTCAAAAGACAGCGTTGTATTTTTTGAAGATACTTTCATACATATGTATGTAAAAGTTGCCATGAGTATCTGTTATTTAGTTCTAATTATTTTTTTTAAAGGAAATATCGAGGTAAATATTTCAGGATTTTTCATATTTTCTAAGGGTTAAACTACTGAATAATTATTAAAATGCAACAAAGAATCACATTTTCAGTTTCATACTAACTTTTTCTTCCAATAATCCAAGAAATGTATATCATTTGAAATAACTAACTATATTAAAATTATGTGTTTTATGCATTTAAAAATTTAAGAAAATAGTCCAAGAATTTCATTTTTTAAAAAAAAATAAATTATAATGATGGTTGTCAAATTGTGCCTTTTTTTCTTAGTAATCATCATTTTTTTTCCTGAAGAAAGAACACTGTATCGCCTTAAAGTATTCTAAAATAGCTCCATGGCTATTATTGATAAGCTTCATGAACACGTGACGTAGTCTACACCAGAGTTGGTTCCTATCGCCTCTAACTCTTACGTCATCACCTCGAGAAAAAAAAAGATTTTTTCCCATGAAATTTACTACAAATATATGACTTGTGTTATCTTACATGCATTGCAATTGCATTATTTTTAAAGTAAAAATATTTTTAAATCGATGCATATTTTTTTTTTATCACGAAGGAAATATTACTACATTATTTGTAATAATATTCACTTCACTTTTCACTTTAAATATTTTAAGAAAAACACTTAAAAATTTTATCTTTTTTTTATGGAAATTTATCGTGTCTTAGGAATGCTTTTTAAAAGAGGTCAAACAAGAATAAAACTGTTGATAAAGTCATTATCTTTCAAGCCAAAACTACGTATCTACATCTTTCTTAAATAAGATAACTTCTTTTAGTTTCTACTCACCAAAACTTGATGATATCGTTTTTAATCGTTTTAAGAAAGGAATGTAAATGATAAAAGTGCTAGGATTGATCAATCAATTGTCAGATGCCTAACATTCCTTCAAATCCTCCCTCCTCCCCTTTATTATTTAAAAAAAAATATTAATATGGAAATAAACTGGGTAATTTATAATTTGCATTTGGAGGATATGTTTATAGTATCTATCTGCTTTTAAAATATAACATATTTGTTAATTAGATTTTTGTGATAAGATCATAAAGTTTTAAATAAAATTGAGTTATTATTTTAATACATTACCTTCTCATATTTCCTTCAGAAGAAATTTTGCTTGAGAATTTAATATGACAGAAGATGAAAATTGCAGAATTAAAACCGAAATGAGTTTCTTAAAAAATGTTCTATAATAACTAGTTTAAAGTATAAATTAACAAAATTTTACAGGTAATCTTGAAAATTACAATACCTATTAAGAGTTAAATATAAACTGTTGAAAATTTGGCGAGCGAATGAGAGTCAAAATACTCCACATATCTTGATATATTTGATCAATTTTGAATTTATCAAGCCCCTCTAAAATAAAATCGATATAATGCCTAAACATAATGCCAAAACAAACCCATCTTTATTAAAACTTAATTTAATACATCTAAGAATTAATTCCTGTGGTCGAGTGGTAGTGTATTGCGCTTCCACACCACAGGTCCGGGTTCTATACTCGGGCTGGGCAAGGTAGACTCAGCCTTTTATCCGTACTGCAGTGTGTCGATAAATTAGTACAGTAGAACGTCGTTTATCCGAATCAGTTGGGACCGGACACCGTTCGGATTGGCAATTGTTCGGAAAGCCGAATGTGATTTATTCAGTATATGACCCCGGACACTATACGAATATTGAAAATCAGCACATGCAGGAAAATGCAAAATGTCGTAGTTTTACCTTTATTGTGGAAAATAATCACTTAATTTTCGCTGTACACCTTCATTTTTTCGCTGCAAGGTCTGATTATCTTGTTCTCTTGAGTAGCAGCAATTGAGTAGGACAGCACTCTGTTGTTCATACCACTCCATAGCAGTCTCTAACGTAGTAAACGCGTCAGCATTTTATGGACCCTTGCTACTTCCGTTGTTGTTGCTTCCCGTCACTTTTGGTCTCACGCGAAACAACTGTTGAGTACATTGAACTGTTCAAAAACATCACCGGACTATGGTCCGGATATTTGATGCTTCGGATAATAAACGTTCGGATAAACGACGTTCTACTGTACCAATCTTTTGCTTGGGGGCATAAACACTGGGATCTCGCTTCATACTGACCACCTAATAGGGGCATCTGCTCATGCACCTCAGCGGCCAATGGTCACTTATACTGGGATAGGCACAGCAGGCCCTGGCCCTCATGGCCTGTTGCACCACTGAGTTTGAGATTAAGAATTATTTTAAATCTATTAAAATCTTATATAATGTTAAGATTAATTTTTCAGAAAACTTATTTTAAACAGAAAAGATTATTAAATTTATTAGATATCAGCATATTTCTAATTTTTATTTTAAAGTTAAGCTTTTAAAACATTGCACCAAGGGAAAAAATATTGTTTTGAAAAGAAGAAAATGTAATTTAAAAAAAAATAAGCACAAAACTAAGCTTTACCGATTCTTCAGCATTACATGCGCTTCAGGCGAACTCTTGCCTGCAAATTATTGCAGAAACAGATTTATTGCTATAATTATAGGAGGAAGAATTTTTAATGATGTATAAAAATTGCCACTGGGAAACACATTTAAAGTGCCGTACTTCTATGACAGTATTACGGAAGGGTTAATAACAGCTAATATTCTGAAATCACGCAATGTTTTTTTTCCCCATATGTAAATGACTTGACTACCATATACTACAAACTGATAATATAACTTTTCCAAACGAAATTAAATTTTTCTTCTATATCGTTTTTATTGATTCATATTCACGTTTAGTTGTATAGAGCTTCTTTTTTTTTTGAAAGGTAACTCTGGAGAAGCTCATGTATGGCTGAAAAGGAAGGAAATGTTCTCGAATCAAAGATTTACTTCAAATCTGTGAGTATAATGGATGAATTGAAGCTCTTTTTAGTCAGTCGATATATGAATATTTCATTTGAAAAGTATATATAAATTTATTAACTTTAAGAAAAACAGTTTTGTTAAATATTACTTTAGATATCATTTTAAATACCATGCGGTCTTTGATAATGTTTCGGTACATATAAAGTTAAATGGTGAATTTTATAAGCTCTTTTGGGAATGTTATAAAGCTTATAAGTGTTTTAGTTGTTACTTAAACAGCTGTAAGGTTCGTAACATTATATCTATTACATAAAATGTTTTCAATCCAATTAAGATTTATTTTAATGTTTTCAGAACACAGTAATATAAATTTCTATTAAAATAACCATGTGTTTTTTATCTAAAGATTTATATAATTTTTAACTTAGTCTTTGTAAACCACAGCCCAAGAAGATATTTCATTTCAGTTAATAAATTCTCATTAATTTCTTGATTAATTTATAGATATTTTTTTTGAAGTGAAAACTTCTTTAGCGGCGTTGGGCACTTTTTGGTAGGGGAAATTCTTATGGGTTCGTGTCACCGACATGCTATGACTGGCGCACGCGCAGTGTGCCGTTCGCCTTAAGCAATTTTTGGATGGGTGAAATCTCGTGCGTTCGCGTCACCGACATGCTTATAGCAGTATATCTGTAGCTATACAGCTCGACGTATAGAGCTGTGTATATCTTATAAGTGAAATTGAAAGGATTTAGTGAAAAGTTCAATGTGTATATACTGTGCATTGCTCGAAAAAGATTTAGCAACAAATATGATAATGTACCGATGATTTTAAGTGGAGACTACAATATTAACCTTTCAGATGATAAAAATCTACCACTAATTGAATTTCTAAGCGAAACACTTAATTTAAATATGTCCAATGATCGAAAACTCAGTACTACAAAATATAAAACGACGATCGATGCGGTTTTTACGCGATACTTAGATAAATTGAATCAAACATTTTCCTTTCTTACTTTAGTTACCATAAGCCTATTCTATCTTTTTTAGAACAAAATGAAATAATTGAAAGTACAAAAAGTCTAAGTATATTGTTGAAATTAATGATGACAATGATGCAAACAATTAAAATAATGTTAAAAATCAAGTACATTGAAATTTAAGTAAATACAAATACTATCCATAAATAATATGATTGTACATTTATTGTTATTTCAATTGAATTTTATTTATATTTTGTCATGAAACTTGTACAACCCGTAATATATTTGAATAATAAAAAACCATATAAACATGTGTGCATTTAGTTGTTGATCGGAGTGTCAATAGATGTGAAAAGCAGATTGATGTTGATAATTTTAATTCAAATGTTATGAAATTTCAAATTCTAATACTAAAAGTTCTAAGTTTTCACTTCCAATGGCAGTTTCTGTAACTGCCATTTTTTTTTACTTTTCGAAGTTCAAACGGAATGTTTTTTATTTCACTTGCGTAAGTTCAGTGATGTATACGCCAAGTGAGAGATATATATTTCAAAAAGAGTTGAGTAGAGTGAATTTCGACATGAGCAGCCAATAAATAAACTGTCAAATTGCGAGGCTTGATCAATAGCGATGTGTAGGTCCCCTCCCCCATACACTAACCACGTTTTGTTTCATAACCTCCTCACACCCGAGAAAAAAATAAAAGCTTGATATTTTGTAAGAGGTACTTAAATAGTTGTTTTAATCACTCTGATGCAGAAAAGCGCTCTAATTTTTTTTTAAATTTATAGAAGCTAAGGGGATATATCACATGTGATACATCAGGAACAAGACACTATAATCAGAATTTTTTTTAAATACTAAGCAAGATTGAATCAATTAATTTAAAATCTTAGCCTTTGATCATACAATACATGCAATTCATAAATTTAACATGAAAATTAAAATTTTATTGGCGTTTTAGGTACATTTTAGTAGTATTACTACAATAACACATTTTTAATTTTCGCGAAGTGCTTTGAAGCATTTCTAGTAGTTGTAAAGCATAGAAAAACCTTGCAATCTGTACATCGCACAGTTGTTAAGGCCGAGTTCTTCTCATTCCTGCACCTACTTCGATGAGTCCTATCCCGCAACCATTTCTGCATGTCTCTAGCTTCTTTGTTATGAGTTGCTTGATGTGGAATGTAAGTCGTAACTCTGTGTTTAGGAGGGGGGCTTATCATTCACACACCTCAACTAAAGATTTTAACTCAAGAAATGATTCAATCAATCCCCCCCCAAATATGACTAAAAATTTTAACAAAATTGACTTAATTATGTTTATAAGTGATAGGGTCCCATTATATCACAAGTGATACAATCTTCACAAGTCATGATGTTTTAATATTTCACTAAAATTTTTTTGCTGTTAACTAGTAAAAAGTACTTGTATAAAGAAAAAGCATATTTTAAAAAATGTTTACTATTTGTACATAAATAAGAAATTTTTACTTCGACGACGTGCACACATCTTGTTTTGATTTAGGACGCTACTAGAAATCGCTATGATGGACAAGTACTGCTTGTGTTGATCAAAGGAGGAAATTACATGAGATATTTCACTTTGTATCTCATGTGATGCAACCAGCCCCAAATTTGTTTTGCTGTTCACCCTTCACAAAAAATTATCAAACTTTTGTATCATATGTGATACAAAGGAACGAGAGGATATACACAATATTAAACCAATAGAATTTCTTTTTTGTTTGTTTTATCAAATTATTGTATTTACTGGAATAGATCAAAAATAATCCGAAAGAGTAAAAGAATTGGTGTAAAGCTTCTATCCAAATTACTTCACTTTCATTTTTCTGAATACATTTTTGATATTTCCCCATACAAATTTATCTGCGCATTTCAAAATGTTTGAAAATTTAGGACCACTTTCTAAAATTGATGCGAAAGGCATTGAAGTAAAAATGTTATTAGTTCCCAAGTTTTTAGGTGCTTTTATATATTAAAATCCTAAAAACTTTTTTAAATTGGATCCTGTGTCGCTTAATCAATTTTACTATTGTTCGAAAACTGATTGTAAGCTAAAAGAAAATGAAACGAAATAATAAACATAGATATAAATTCTGAAATATCTATTTCCAAACATACATTTTCCTGCAAGTTTCAATCACCGGAATTTGGTACACAGCTTATCTTGAAGTAAGCATGCGATTCTTATCATATTCGATTATAAAATGAATTTCAATTTTAAGGAACTTTTTATGGATTTCAAAGTTATCTTTCTGATTATTCAAAATTCCCAGAAAAAGTCTCCAATGAATTCGAAGTTTTATATATTTGAAATGAAAATAAATCAATTTCTGATCATCTTCAGGGCAATAAATAAGGTTTATTTATTGATATAAGTAAAAAGAAACATTTTATCAAAAAAAAAAAAGAACTTTAGAGAAAGTTTACGAGGTAAAATTTTAAAGAAAGGGAATTTTTATATTTCTCTCTAAAATTGGGCAAAACTTGATGTACTTCTAAAGAAACCCACTTCTTAATCCTACTACAATTCGACATGAGAAAAAAATCTGGAAAGAAAAACAATTTCCGAGAGATGATGATTAAATAAAAAAGAATGCACATGTACTCAAGCACGTTTATGATACGCTCATGCGTGAGTTGGTTATTGCCATATGCATGCACAAAATTAAACTAAAATTAAGCTATATTACCAATTGCTGAAATAGAGGCTATATATAATTCGAAAATACCGAAAGAAAAAAAAAGATTCGTGCAGTATGTGTGATAAATAAATCAACCATGTAAAACTTTTTCAATAGTACCATTATATAAATTTGTATTTTTTAGACTATTTTTCGTAATAAGTGACAACTAATGAAAATTATTTTAAATAAATGAGGATAAACCACATTTACTTTAGAGAAGTTTTATAAGAGGAATTATATTATTAAATTTTATTGTGAAAGTTAGTTAGATAGTTAATTTATAAATGTTTCTCGATTTGCAGGAGTTTCGATGAGGACATCAAACCAGTAATTCGAAAACCAAGATTTAGTTCCTACTGTAAATCATTATGCAAAGAGTCTCTTATAACAGGTAAATGATATCATTCCTTACTTTTTGCTTTTGATTTATTACAGAAGCAATTCTCAAACTGTGTGGTGCGACCCCTGGATTGAGGGCTTGATAACCCTTCGTGGAAACGCGAGCATATCAAAAAGTTGAAAATAAAAAATCTTAAGAAATTACTAACTTACTGAAATGAAGCAAAACAAAATATCTATTCCGACATAAAAGAAATAAAAAAACATTTGTACTGATATGATATACTTATATACTCATGTCCAAAGTTAAGGTCACAAACATATTTTTCGTCATAATTTTAAAATGCTCCAGTAAAACTAATATAATTTGTATTTTATATATTTAAAGAATGGATGGTAAAATATCAACCTCCAGTTAAAAAAATGTTGTTTAGAGTTAGTTTTTGCAGAATTACTGAATTGAAGCCAATGAAGCATATGGGAATTTTGCCTCCAGGTTTGTGAATATTGTATTAAAAAGACAAGTTTGCCTGCTCGCAGTGAAAATGACTTTTCATAACGTTTAGATGAGAAGGTTCCTTGAGATAGAGAGCATTGTAGGCTTGAAGCTGACCTGTCTCAAGCGGGGAGGGCTCGATGATTACAAGTGGCCGAAAGTGGTCTCCTGGTTATGGAATGAATTCCAGACAAGTTGGTACTGTCCACCAGGAAGGTCAACCAAGGTCGCCATAGAGATTCGACATCTACACAGGATCGCTGCTTGGCATTAAGCACACGACGGCATACGGTGGACAACGGCTCCTCAGCTTGCTTGTGACTGCTGTGTCTAGAGGAAGAATTTCCAGGCAAATAGTCTCAGCCGTCTTGCAGACTGACCTTTACACCCGGCGTCCAGTCTGGTGCATCTCTTTGATTGCATCCAGCAGCAAAAATCGGATGTTGTGGTGATGAAAACATCAGTCGTGAACACCATAACAAGATAGGCACGTTCTTTTCAGTGATGTATGAAATGTACCAGACAAAGTGATTCTCGTCGAGTGTTCACCTGGAGAGAATATATGCAGCTCACTTCCAACCCTCCTACGTAACAAAAATCGACAGATTTGGTGGCAAATGAATCCTTGTGTGTGGTGGCATACTGTTGAGCAGTCCTACACCATGAATGTTTAAATGTGGAAAATGTCAATTCACAGCAATGTAAGGATGATATCCTGGAAGCTTATATGAGGTTTTTCTAGATGCTATGCCCGAATACTTTTTTTATGGACGATAATGCTTGGCCATACTAAATTCAAATTGTTGATGAATTTCATGAAGGAGCTGATATTCGCTGTATGGATTGATTCTCGAATCCACGTTTTCTAATTCTATTGAATATGTTTGGGATGGCCCTGAAAAAG
>BMAO01030060.1:0-40809 GCA_019973975.1 Trichonephila clavata
CTGATTTTAATTTTTTAAAAATTCAAACTAGGTTAATACGAGTGCTTAAATATTGCGACAAGCTTTTATATAATATAAATTGTGTAATGACGTATAAGTTGACAGTAAAAAAGTTTTAAAGGAAAAGTTTATTTTATTCTTTTTAGCGCTTTTAAATAAAAGCTTGTTTTTTAAAAAAAGTTTTTTTACTTTTATTTATTATACAATAACAGTGTATTGAATTTAATAATAACGCACTTTAACCCTAAAGCTACAATACAACTTCAAATATAAACCGTACAATATATCAAGATAATTATTAAGTTTTGTATATAATTTTAAATATGACCAGAGCCCATGGCGTCACTGCGTGGTGTAATTGCATCGGAGAGGAGCACGATTCTAGGGGGCCCCAAGCTTGACTCACGCTAAACACGGCTTTAGGCTCAAATCTTCACTTTGTAGGGGACCATGATACTGTCCGTTACACCACTAATAATTAAAAAATTGTTCTTAATTTAGTATAGTTAAAATAATTACCAAATACATTGTCCAGGACTGATACATTTATAAATGCATTTTATCCGTGTAAATTTGTATTTTGTTTTTTTTACGCAAGAATGTAATTTTATATGGCTTCCTTTCAATAAATTCATAATAGTTTTAAATAATCGTTTACTTTTGACATGCTTGCGCCCCCCCCACTGAAGTTATCACCCCCTAGGGGTTCGTACCTCACAGTTTGAGAAACACTGTTTTTGTGTATGATAAACCAGCTATTTAAATAGTCTTCTATAATTGGATTCTGTACCTTATTTATAGAAAGTAAAAGTATTCCGAGATTTCCAATATTATAAACATCAACACATAATGTTATCACGTAACATAAGACGATAAAGATAAAACTATAAGCATGTTATCAATTTTATAAATACGAATATAATGTTATTTAATGACTCAAAAGTCCCCCGAAATTTTCCAAAAATTTATTCACATTATTTTTTTAAAATTCCTGTACCTGGAATATATACAAGTAGGAAATTCAAACAAAAAGCAGTGCAAAAAAAATCTGAATTTATTTTTTTCAAAGAATACACAATTATGGACTCAAAAAGAATAATTCTGGATGTAAATTTTTAACTTTCAGAGATTGAAATTTTACGATTTTTGACTAGACATCCGTTTAGATACTTTGACACATGCTTGAAACATAGTACTTAGCGTGGTGTGGTAGTTTGGGTGCCAGTCAGATGTCGTGTACTTTGTAGAACAATTTTAATATACACTCACTCATAGTCAATAATATTGACTTCACATGTTCACTTTAAACAAACCAAACTGTTAAGCCAAAGTTCGTATAATTTGTTGAGTTTGGCAATGTTTCGTGTTCTAGTTTAATTTTTGAAAAATTATGTTTTACGAAATATAATAAATATTAAATTCTCAATAAAAGTAATGTGTTCCAATAACTGTTTCATAGCTTTCGGCCTCGGTCCTATTATTATAAATCCCGGTTATCTTTATCTGTATTTAAAGGGAGGTTGAATTAACAGATTTATATGTGTAAATCTATACTCTATTTGCGTCCCATAGGTCTACCAAGAACCATTGCTACAAAACCCAGCTTAAAGAACAAAAGGAAATCTAAATTTTGCGAGCTGCATCCACCAGATGGCGGTTGGCATTTGAAATGAACCGGTCTTCAAATAGTAAATTAAAAAGGTGCTAATTTGATATTGGGGGTGGAGGCTACGTGCCAAGTTATTGTGTATGCTCGCCAAGATGGCTATGACACATTACCACATGATAAAATTTCAAGGTAACCATATTGTAATGTAGTTGCCATGAGGATAAAGTTTTTGAGTTAATTTGTATATATTTTTCCTGCTATAACCCTATTAAGGCAATATGGTACCATCTTCACTATTGTCTTTACTTTTAACATTTTATTTACGGTTATAATTGTATTTTATAAAGGTTAATATTTAATAATAATTACATACAAAAATCTTAAATTTGTTGCAAAAGTGTTGTAAAATTAAAAAAAAAATTTAAATTTCTAAGGCTTTTATATATACACACTCAAGAGCCCAAACATTATGACCCCCTGTCAATAATGAGTTGGCCCACGTTTGCGCGCAACACAGCTTCAACCCGCCTTAGCATAAATGCCACAAGTCCTTGGTAGATGGCTGGAGACATATTGTACAAGATGTTTAAGCAAACGGTCACGGCAAATCCGAGATATTGCGAATTGGTGGCCTTTGAACTCTGAGCTGCCATCCCATGACATCACAATTTTTTTCTATCGGATTGAGATAGGCGTCCCGGACATTAACTAGAATTAAGCATCATGTTCCTGGAAACACTCCAACACAATTTTAGCCTTTTCGACACGGGGCGTTGTCCTGATGGAACATTCCATTTCCAGCTGGAAAAACAGAGGCCTTGTAAGGAGGCAACTGGTCCGCAATGATGTTCAGATACCCTGTAGCATTCATGGTCTGCTCTACCACAAGCAGAGGCGGATTAAGGTAGTTGGAGGCCCCTGGCGGTAAAACGTTTGAGGCCCATGGGCTTAAGAGTCGAAAAACTAAAATAGTGAAAAGAGTCGCTTACTTTAAATTGTCAAAATAAAATGTATTGCAAAAAAAAAGACTCATCGGCTAAAGAAAAATCTTAACTGTAGGGGAAAAAAATTAAAAACCTTACTTAAGAGCTTACAGTTTTGTTATACAGTTTGATTTCTCTTTGGCAAATTCATCAATTATTTTCACCATATCTACTTTGTCCAAAACATTTCATTCTGTATATAATATGGCCATATTGTTCACTTTCTATTTTCTCCCGTAGTACTTCTTAAATTCTTTTTAACACGTTTTAAAACTAAAAAAGATCATTCACCTGATGCATTCCATATCGGTATTGTTAAAAATATTTTCAAAAGTTTTTCGACATTAGGATTTTTTTTACATCTCGATAAATTTGTAGCTGGGTTTTCATTGCAACTTTGCTTTCTTTTCATTTCTTGTTCCAAGTGGAGTGGTTGGTTTGTCGCTGGCCTTTGCACTCATCAAGCTTTGGGCCCTACCAGCGCTGGGGGGCCCTGGCGCCGCCAGGTCCGACACCGCTTAATCCGCTACTGACCACAACCACGAGTCTCTGAAATGCCCAAGAGAATGTTCCCCAAAGCAGGGCCGGACCGTGACCTTTGGGGGCCCTGGGCTAACAATATCTGTAAGGCCCCTAAATAATTAAAAATTTTACCATTTTCCTAAAAAAAATTTTGTGTGTGAAAATTTAAAATATACGAAAAACTTAAGGGTTTTTTTTTCAAACAATTTAAATACGTTATAAATAATAACATAATTTCCAAAAAAAACTTTTCTACACTTTTGTGCTGCAAATTCTTTTTATTTGCTCATCTCATTTTAATTCTTTAGTGAGATCAGAAAATAGAAAGAAGTTATAAATAATTTAGTCTAGTATTTGTCATTGTTGTCCTATATTTGTTTTCTACATAGGACATTTTAGAGAATGTACGATCCGCTTCACTAGTAATAGGAAGCGTTATAAAAAATCTTAAAAAATGGTAACAAATTTGGAAAAACGTGAACAAGTTTCCTTTCAAAAATTATATTTAAGCAAGAACAGCGTCTAAAAATTTTAAGTTTCAATTCTCTCTCATGCAAAATGCACTTTTCTACACTTTAATGCTGAATATTCTTTTATTTTGCTCATCACATTTTAAGTCTTTGGTGAGATCAATACTAATACAAAGAAGTGATTAATAGCTAAGCCTAGTATTTGTCACTGTTGTCCTATATTTGTGTTCTATGTAGGGCATTTTAGAGAACGCACGCTCCACTTCATTGCTCGTAATACGGATCGTTAGAAAAATCTTTAAGATGGTATACAAATTTGGAAAAACCTGAACTAGTTTCTTTTCAAAAATTAAATTGTATTTATCGCTACAAGTATAAGACTCTAGCTCAGTTTTAGATAAGTTTTTAACTGAACACCTTCATTTACTAAATGTTGGTCTACATCATCTGAATAGTAATCGGTAATAGCGCGTATACTCTCCAGGTCGACGTTCTCCTTACTTTGATCTTGCAAATCCATCAAAAATTTTAATTTCTTACTATATTCTGCATATATATACTCTTGAATTCTTCTATTTAAATCAAAGATTAGCTTATCTAACACTACAAGAATCGTGTCTCTTTTACAATTTTCTGTCCCATACACAGCTTTTTCTGTGAATTTATCTTCAAATTTTGAAACAACCCGTCTCTAGTTCCCATCGCTATATTCTGTTTCTACATTAGGACTTAACTTTTTAGCTGGGTCTTGGTACTCTTTTCATTTTTGATCTGATTCACATGTCGTACATTGCTTATAGACATTTTTAATAACATAATGAACTTATTCCCTTCACAGATGTCCAAACCCCAAGAATCTGTTATTTTTTGTTAACTGAATTAAATCTTTCTAAAATTTCTTCCCAATATATAATTAAAATGGCAGTTTCGAGTTTTGTTTATTTCTTAAATAAATTTGCTGCCGCTTTTTAAAATTAATTTTCTCATTTTCACTGTCACTAAATGTCTTCAGAATATTCATGATTTTACAGATCGTAGTGACAAGACCATCTGGTCTGGCTTGAACTTTTTAAGGTAAATTTCCGTTTAAGTTCACGATTTAGAAGTTTCTGCCTATAGATCGAAGTAGAAAAGCAAACATATATTTGTTGCACTAAACCAAAGAAGTTCTCGATTTCAGTTGCAACCTTAACTGATTCTGCACAACTAGATTAAGAGAATGTGTAGAACACGGCACATAATTAGCGATTTTTTTTTCTTTTAGAAGAGCTTATTGGTAGCGTTGTCATATGACTGTCCCCTACAATTATCCAATAACAGTCCATTTGTTTCTAAAAATTCTTGAAGATAATTTAATATAAACCTGTGTGACTACTAATCTTAATTAATGAGACACATCTTTCATACACTTTTCCCCGAAAACATTATAGTATTATAATAGCAAGTTAGTCATTGTGGGACAAATCTGCTGTTGAATCCATCACTATTGTATAGTACTTTGTGACATTGTTATTTATTTGAGTTATATAATTGTTTAATGATTTGGCTTGCTTATGACCTCAACTATTTGCTCATATATTGTTTTTGATAAGTACGATATTAACGATTTTGGTCGTAATTCTCGCATTTCAATATATTCACAAATGAATGAGTCGAACTCTGCTAGTAGTTTCAGGGTACCCATAAAATTACCATTATGAGGAGAACTAAAATCTTCCTCGGTACCTCTAAATCAGCGATCCTCAACCTGTGGCCCATGGGCCACATGTAGCCCACTTGACCATTCTGAGTGGCCTGGTCTAGGTCCGTTAAAATAACAAATTCAATTATTTAGGAATAATGTATTAAAAATTTAGCGGTGTCAATCAATCAAGCAATCAAATCTATCAATTTTGCTATCAATGTCGTTCTGGTACAAATTGTGAAATAATTTTTTTTTTGTTATTGTAATGGTCAGTGATAACAAATAACGATGCAGTAGCGACCATTTTATAGGTGTAACTAATTTTTAACTACCCCCCCCCATGTCTAAAAAAATATTTGCTGTTTCAAGACTATTGGGATCTTGACTATTTCGTAGAAAACAAACAAACATGGATCAACAACTTATTTGATTTATCGTGAAAATGTTATAAATAAAAAATATAATTTTGGTCGTCACTGTACTACTAAACACAAATCTTTCAATGGCTCTTATTCTTGAGGATCTATTTAAAGACGAGATAAATTGATTTTCTTAAAAAAAAAACTTTGAAACAGCAGTAAATATTTTGCAGATGGTAATGTCACAAAATGCAGCGGTAACAAAATCATCCCATAAAATTTAATACATTATATACGTTGACAAACATATGAAATTGTTAATGATAAACTTAAGAATTATTGTAGAAATTGTTAGAGTGTTTCTTAAATGCTTCGATGTACTCTTTGATGAATTCAGTTATTTGTTCAGATATTGTTTTTATAAATTAAAAAATATTTGAATAAATTTGTAACAAAAATGCGCAATAAGAACAAACAGTTTATACAGATAATACTGATTTCAGTCCAGTAGTTCAATAAAAACTCTTTGCTACCACATCCTGCGATGGACAAATTAATATCTGAAATAAAAATATGTAATGATTTGTCAAAAGAAAAAAATCAAATTATCCAAGTACTTGGCAGCTTTGTTTTTATGACAGACAAGGGGCTTGGGATCATTGATAAACGGAAATTGAAAATTCCCCCGTAACTGGGTAAAAAGTGAATGAAACTTATATTTTGTGAGTTTGTTTGACAGAGTTTGGTATAGTTTTAAAATAAGATCCAAAATTATGAGATTTTATATTTTGATCAACTTTTCACATTTTAAATGTCCTTGATATTATAGCTTCCCCCTCTCTATTAATCCTCACGTAGCGGCCCTTGTCAAATACATGTCAGATGTATGTGGCTCGGCGTAAAAAAAGGTTGAGTACCCCAGCTCTAAATGCTAAGCATCTTGTAGCCAAATACTTTACTATCGCAATAACACGTTTGAGGACATTGTGGTAATGTTCTGTATCTTTTCTTAGCTGCTCCTGTAATTGTTTATCCAGAAAAGATTTATTTTCTTTTCGTGTCAACCAAACTAACTTTGAATTTATATGTTCAATAGAATTTTCATGATTTTCTAAACAACTGCTTACGTGTTTCCAATCAGAAAAGCCAATTGTGTATTAAGAATTTGTATCAGAAAAAAGTTTGCCAGTGAAACAAAAAACACTACCAATACTAGTTGAATAACAAAGCCAAGATCTTTCCAGCAGCTGTCCATTTTTAAGTTTTTCAGTGAAATGATTATTAGAAAAGTATCTCTTTTGTTCTTTGTTTTTTTCTCTTAGCAAAACAGAATATATATATTGTTTAGATCTTTATTTTGAAAATAACTCATTTCCATGTGGAGAGATATAATCAATAAAATTATTACTTAGCTGTGTTTAGGCCACGAACCTACATGAATAATCCTAATCTTCCTACTCCGTGTCTTCATTCTTAAATAATTTAGAAATGTGTATTTGTACTTATAACTTTTTACTTGAAACGAATAAACAGGTACCTAAGTATCTTTCCTTTTCAGGTATTTCAGTATAATATTGTAACTTAGAATTCTTATTACACAAAAATAAATTGCTACAGAAATAGTGCCACTACGTTTGTGTAAATGCTCTAGGCTCATCGGTTAGAGTCTCTATCAAAGAGCAGCGCCGTGTACAAAAGAGTGTAACTAATAAACTGTATTAATAATTGAGTGTAATAGACTGTATTAATAGACTGCAATTAATAGAGTGTAGTTAATAGACACTCTTTTAATTACACCGAGCAACAAAATTAAAGTTTTGGAGAAGTACAAAAGAGGCTTTCAGTGGTTTTTATATTATTTAGTGTGCTGATTTCGAAAATGACCTACATTTTTTAACATCACATCAGGAGTTTTTATAAAATCGATATTTTTGCTAAAACTTTATTTGAAAAGGAATTCTTTCGAACAATTTAGCCTGGGCAATTTGACAACATTGGTTTTTATCCAGTTAAATCTATGTAAAGATTGGTTCTTGATGAGGCAAATCAATTTCTCAGCAATTAGATGAAAAGTGTGTGAGTGAATGAATATTTACGTCGCACTGTTCAGCTACACGAGAGATTTTGGCGATGGACCTCGTAATTTTGAACCATGGTCAAGTGACGAGGACGATACCTGAGCTGGCACACCCTCTCCTAATTATCACACCACATATACTGGAGAACGTTTGAGCTCTCGACAGATTTAACATGCATCGCTTCCCTACACGAAGGGTCTTCAGCGGTACTAGTCACGAACTCATGACATGTCTGCCATGAGTCCGGTATCTTGGCCACTAGCAATTAGATGAAAATCATTGTTTCTAGACTTCACAGGCTGTTACTGATCATGAGAAGAATTACGCGGACCGTCGCCAAAAAGCCCTCGTGTTGCTGAAAAGTGCGACGTTAATATTCAGTCAGTCACTCACTCACTTATCATGAGAAAAACAAGAAATTATCTTGAGTTTTAAACATTTTATATCCAATTATAGTGTAATTTTTAAAAGAAAATCAACAGCATACTATTTTAATTTATTTGTATTAAGGTATTTACATAAAATATAAAGACGATTTTCGAAATTAATGATTATTAATTTCCGTGTATTCGGTGGTAGGGCGGAGGAACAAAAGTAAATTGCTCTTGCTCTCGAAAATAAATTTTATATGGTATTTTATTTTTGATTTGCGTGTATTTTTACTGGTTTATTTTATTTTATTACTATTTTGATTGTAAGCACTTTTTCTGTTTGTTATCTTTAATGGGGAATGGGGCCCCCCTAGAATCTGGGGGCCCTGGGCTGCAGCCCATACGTAGATCCAGCCTTGCTGCTAATACACAAAGTCTCGTCCCCAAATGAATTTCCCCTTTCTCCCCTTGCAAAATAAACTTATTTTCTTTTCGTGTCAACCAAACTAACATTGAATTTTTATCTTCAATAGAATTTTTATGATTTTCTAAGCAATTTGTTACGTGTTTCCAATCAGAAAAGCTGGTTGTGTATTGAAAATTTGTTTTAGAAAAAGTTAGTAGGTCAAACAAAAAACACTACCAATACTAGTTGAATAACATAGCCAAGATCTTTCCATTTTTACGTTTTTTAATGAAATGCTTATTCGCGAAAATGATCTTTTTTGTCCTTTATATTCTCTTACCGAAACAGAATATATATTGTTTGGATTTTTATTTTGAAAATAACTCCTTTCATGTGAAAGGATATAATCAATAAAACGATTACTTAGCAATTTAGGCCACGAACCCACGTCTAAGTATATCTTAAACTCAAACCCAACTTTTTGTTAACACTTTTCGGTCGGGGGATCACTCATGTCCTCTGGCTGAACAATGTATTTTTTCAGAGGGCTGCTGGTCATTGAGATCTTTCATATTTTCATCATTAATATTTGCTTGTTGTGTTTCTCCGATTTCTTTGGCTAAGTTCATTCCCTTTCACTTCAGTGGTGTAATGTACAACCCCGCATTGCGGGGAGCCCCAAGGTTCTAGGGGCCTAAAGCCTATGTTATGTTATGGTTTTTCAATCTTTTGTAAGATCTTATGTAGGGCCCAGAACCTGACTTTGTAGGGGTGCCCTAATATTGTCCGTTATGCCACTGTTTCAATTGTTAATGTATCTGGGTATCTAGCGCAATGTATATTATTACTTTGTTTTATTGTAAAAAAAGCTGAAATCCTGACGCATTTAATTTTTTCTTTTGCTCGATTTAACAGTAATTTTAATTTTTCGGCTCTACTTTTATATTTTCTGCCAGACATATTTATATTGTTAACCAAGGATTTGATTTTCCTGAAAATAAATTTAAAAGTATAAGTCATGAAATTACGATAACACAACCGACTATGCTTTATAAACTAAAAATATTCTCTAACAAACTTTTACAAAACAATATAGTATATTTCTGAGACAATTAAAAAAAGTACCTAGTTTATTTTAAAAAATAAAAATCATTGTCTATCCACGCTAAATCCTAAAACGCTGATTATTATTATTTATTGGCCCATCACTTTAAAGATGTTTTTATAAAAATAAACTTTGGAAAATTATTTACCCCACTTTAAATAAATACTGTTTTTCGTTATCATTCATTATTTGCTGTTGCTACCTATACTTAAAAGAACCGATTTGTTAAGAAAATCAAGACCACTTTATTTTTTGTCCATAATATTCGCGGGAAATCTCCATAATCAACATAAAATGACTGTTTTTTCCATTCTACAGAAGTAATTAAGTTACTCATCACAAATTTTACAAACTCATCTCAATACAACAAGCGTAATTTTTTTTACTCATCACAATTCAACATACATATTTAGGGAAATCTTGATGTTTTCAATCTTTGAAAAATAGTGAAGACACCAGAAAATACTTCATCAGAACTTCTCAATATCTTCATACTTAAATAATTTAGAAATGTGTATTTGTATTTTTACTTGAAACTCTTGAATAAACAGATACCTAAGTATATCTTTTAATTTCAGGTATAATGCACAGGGCACACACACAGCACCACAAGTCAGTATATTATTGTAACTTAGAATTATTATTGCACAAAAATAAATGGATACAGAAAAGTGCCACTACGTTTGTATAAGTGCTCGATGCTCGTCGATGCCGTCCTATGATAGAGCCTCTGTCTATCAATTATTAATTTCCATGTATTCGGTGGTAGGGCGGGAAAAACAAAAGTAAATTACTCTTGGTCTCGAAGATAAAAATAAATTTGATATGGTATTTCGAGTATTTTATTTTTGATTTGTATTTTTTTACTGGTTTATTTTTTATGACTATTTTGATTATAAGCCTCTTTTTTGTTTATTATCTTCAACGGGGAACGGACGCCCCTGGGCTGCAGCCCATTAAGCCCATACGTAGAACCGGCCCTTCCCAAAGCATAACACCGCCCTGTGTAAGACCTACTGTACATTAAGGGAGCAACTGTTCGCCTGGATGACGGCGTATCCTGTCACGGCCGTCGGTGTGACGAATGACAAACCGTGATTCATCTGACTAGGCAACTCTCTCCCACTGATCCATGGACCAGTCGCAATGTTCCCGGGCCCAGCGCAGGCGACGATGACGCTTGGTCAGCAAAGGCAAATGAGTGAGACGTTTACTGCATAGCCCCATATCCAACAGTGTCCGCTGAACAGTATGCTCCAACACTATTCTGCCTCGCCCTGCATTCTATTGGGCTTTCAACTGAGCCACTGTCTGGCTCCGGTTTTGCTTCACCATGCGAGACAAGTCTTCGACGATCTTTTTCCTTGATAGCGTGTGGACGTCCAACACCTTGTTGTCTACTGCTGGTTTCACCGTCATTTATCCACTTTGCATAAGTACTAACAACTGTAGATTGCGAAAAACCCACGAGTCGTGCAGTTTCGGAAATACTTGTTCCGATCCATTACAATATGCCCTCTATCAAAATCTCTTAGATCCGCAGCCTTTGCCATCACACAAAGAAGTAAAAGAAGGATTCTTCAGCAGCAGTTAAATACCACTTCCACCTGATCACGTGCCTTCCACGTCATCCAGGCGAGTTCATTGGAAAATGTAGGGGTGGTTATAATGTTTTGGCTCGTGAGTGTATATTAGCGTATCAAAAAATATATAAATGATAATAATGAGTGCCCATTGAGAACAGTAATTTACTCTGAATTTTCTTGACTAATTGGAATTTATTTCAGGAACTTGACGTTTTGATATTCCATTTATACACACTATAATGGACGCTCATATTATATTTAAACCTAAGATTCCTCCACTTTTAAAAGAAAATTTTCTTCGCTATATATGCTTTTACACTATTTTTGAGCACCATGTTCTAACAACCAGTTTTTTTTTTAAAAACTTCTCACTTTTATATCTAATTAGACTTTATTACCGATCGTTACTATAAAAAGAATCCACGTTATTACTACAAAATAGTCAAAAAAAACCTGGAAAGGTATTTCCTTATTTGGTTAAATAGAAAGACATATTCCCGTTATATTAATTTACGTTTTAGTATATAACTTTTGTATACGTTTAGTATATAACTTAAGGTAAGTCGGTACCCCCTATCCCGCTAATGTTAAATTGAGCATTTTTATGTGCTTTTTCTCATAAAATATTAAATGTACAGACTTAAATTTTTTTCTGTATATTAATTAGACTTTTTTATTTAAACTGAAGTGAGCTTTTTCAAATATATTGTTTAGTTTTTTCAAAAACTTTCATAGTAATGTATCACTATGCATTTTTTGAAAAATGTCATTTTTTTTCACAACTGACTCTTACAAAAATATTATTGGTATATTAATAAAAGTTCACTTCAGTATATATATTAACATATCAGTAGTATTCAGTGAAGATTGCAAGTGCTTCCGTTGAATAGGTTTTGAGAAAATGGTACACGCATTTTTAAAAACACCGTTTTGAGATAATTGCATTTTTATTATAAAATGTCACTTCATCAAAAAAATTATGAATTACAATCTCTATTTGCACTATTTTTTTAAATATTAGCTTATTCTCAATAACTTTTAAGACTTTTTACTTATTTCTTTTACTTAGATTTCTCAGAAAATACATGTATAGCATTTTTCACTTTTAATCTATCGAGATATTTTATAGCATTTGCATCAATTTTCTCAAATTATGCATCAATTTTTGAAGAATTTTCTGTTCTGATACATTACTGTCATCCAAGTGACTATAAGCATCATAAATATCATGTAAAATGTGTCAATACATGAAAATATGCTTTGGTAATACATCATTATACGACATTTCGAAAAATTTCATTAGTGTTTTATAAATTCACATGTAAACACAATTTCTTAAAGTATCAGAATTAAAAGGATTCTTAAAATATTACATAAATGGTATCCAAAACAACAACAAGAAAACTAATTTTATGTTTTTAAACATGAAATTTGTGTATTTTTTGTATGTAACAAGTTTTGTGCAACGAAAAAGGGCATTGCATTTTGGGATATATTTATGTACCTTTTACTAAGAATCTATTGAAAAAAGCTTAAAAATTTATGTGTGCATTAAATTAACATTTATCTTTATACAGAAGTGAAATTTTTTAAAAAATTGATCAGCCTGTTTAAAAATGTATTTTTTGCACAGTAGAATATTGAATTTTATAAAAATTTTCCTTTTCTATGTTACGACATCTGCTTTTCAGCTAAATGTCTGAGGAATATCTCAAAAATTTCACTTCAGTATACACAATATATATGAAATATAAAATAAAAAATTCCAGTTCATGCATACAATAAATTTATAGAAAATGAAGACACAAATTATGAAATATAATACATGAATATATGACATTTCGAAAAGTTTCACTAGTGCTTTGTATATTCACATGTAAACACAATTTCTTAAAGTCTCAGAATTAAAAAGTTTCTTTAAATATTACATAAATAATATCAAAACAACAAGAAAACTGTTTTTATGTTTTTAAACATGAAATTTATGTAATTTTATGTGCATAACAAGCTTTACAGGTAACGAAAAAAATCATCCCGTATCATCACATATATATGTGTACTTTTTCTCAGAAACTGTTAAATATTAAGACTTCTGATTTAGTCTGAATATTAATTAGACTTTAATATTTATGCTGAAGTGAGATATTTCAAATATAATGTTAAATTTTTTCCAAACCATGCAACATAAAAATATTACTATGAATTTCTTGAAAATTTTCATTTTTTTTCTACGATAAATGCTTTATGTTAAATTATTTTGGGAAAATTTATAAAGGCACACTTCAGTGAACATGGTTATGTTCAGTGTACATATGAGTTATGTTTTACTGAAATTTTATGAGCATCCTTGCATTATTTTCTGAGAAAAAAGAACATAAATTTTTATAAACAAACTTTTTGAAAAATGCATTTTTAACATGAAATGTCACTTTATCACAAAAATCATGACTTCCAACATGTATTTGCCACATTTTATTCTACATTAGCATCAAGTCAATATATTTTAAGTAAAAAAAGCATCAAAAATGTTTTCAAATTGTCAGAAAATACATACATAACATTTTTCAGTTTTTGTTTAACGAGATATTTTGTAAAATTTACATCTATTATCACAAAATCGCTTAAAATTTTAGAAGAATTTGTAGCACTTATGTATTACAAATATCAAAGTAGAGCAAATATCATCATATATATAATGGGGGAAAATTTATCTATATGGTTTTAGTGCGCATTTGAAAAAACATGATTTTACGTCATTTCGAAAGTTTTCGTATGTGTTCTGGGTGTTCACATGCAAACATAAGTTTCTAAGACTTTTAAATTTCAAAAGTTTCTCTAAACTGTACACATGATTTCTTAAACAGCAAAAATAAAACTGTTTTTATGTTTTTAAACATGATATTTAGGTATTTTTATGTATTTAACCAGCTTCTTGCAACGACAAATGGTATTACACATCTGAATTTTTGTATGTACAATTCATTCAAAAACTTTTGAATATTTCAGTTTAAAAACTTGTCTGCATAGTAAAGTAACATTTATATTTATACTGAAGTGATATTTTTTTAAAAAAAATTAGTTTTTTTTAAAAACAGACTTTTTTATCATCACTTAATTTATTCAAAGTTGTTTGTTTTTTGAGACATGTGCTCTTAGCTAAATGTTTTTTTTTTGTTGTAATATTTTCAAAATATCACTTCAGTATCCACAAGAATGCATAAGGAATATATAATGTAAATTTGCAGCTTTTTTTTTCAGATACAGTAAATTTAGAAAAATTTTATTTTTTTAAAAAGTAATTTTAAAATTATAAATTATGAAAATAGTTGTTTTGAAAAAAATCATACCTTGTGAAAGTAAATTTTTAAATAATAAGAAATAATACTTTAAAACTCTTGGAAACATGTTGTAACTCGAAATTCCGCCACCAAACTAATACAGTTAATCGAACAGTCAACTGTTATCTAAAGTTAATTGCGTTTGAATAAACAAAAAGAAGGCTTTGCAATTGTTTCAATATATTTAAAAGGCAAATATCTGGCAAAAGGGGGCGTGGCCCACCAGTTGATAATTTTTTAAAAATCATTTTGACATAGTTCTAATTGAAAATATGGCATAAATGTTACATCCCTAGAAAGGTAATAAAATACAGATTTCATAAATATCAAAAACTCAAAATCGATCATTCCATGATTTTTACCCTACTGACTTCCCTTAAAATATATATTTTAAAATACACTGGGTCACTTCTTGGAAATAAAAAATCATATATTAATAAGATAAACTCTGTAATAAAATGCAACAAATAATTTTAATATCATAAACAAGGATTGATTACATACGAGTATTAAAAATTACATGTCATTTTACAGATTTTATTAGTTTTTTTATAAAACGTTTCATTTTGACCTAACCATAACTTTCGAGCGAAAAAGAAAAGCTTGCTTCGATACATTTCTCTCAATTAAGTTTTTTGTGTTTAGTTCGAATATGTCTGCTTCTCTTACTACTGCCCGAGAAACATTCTCCACAAAACACGCAGTCATAGGCTTTTTTCACCCGTATGAATACGACGATCCTATTCCAAATTTCCTTTTTGATTAACTCTTTTTACCCAAAACTTACATGCATACGGTTTTTTTCCTGTATGAATACGATAATGTCTCCTCAAACTTTCTTTTTGAGCAAAGTTTTTTCCACAAGCTTCGCATTTATACGGCTTTTCTGCTGTATGTTGTTTGGTAATGTCTTTTCAAATAACTTTGATGCAAAAATGTCTTTTCACATTTGTCACACTTATGTAGCTTTCTACCGGTATGTAAGCGTGTGATTTTGAATATAATGTTCACATTGAAACTTTTTACCACAGATTGTGCATGAAAACTGCTTCTCTTTATTAAGTGTATCTTTATGTCTCTTAAGGTCAATTTGTCACGAAACTTTTTCCCACATAGTTGGCATATGAATTTTTTTCTATTCTGCTGGCTCGTGAGTGTTTGCATTCCCTTTCTTTGTGTAAATCCTGCAGAATGTCCGTCAGTATTAAGAGCAGTCAGTAGGCTGAAAATCTTCAGGTTATCGATTTTCCTATTTCTAAAATCTCCAATTCATGACTTTTCCAGTGATATAACGTATATGCTATATTATGAATGTGAAGTATGTCAAAATGACTTTTAAAAACAATCATCTGTTTTGTCACGCCCTCTTTTGCAGATAATAGCGTAAATATTCGCCTTTTAAATCTGGGAAGCAGTTGTAAAGTCAGTATATTTTTTCATTTAATTATTCACAGTTAACTGTAGATTAACTGTAATTTAACTGTACAAATTTACTGTACAACTGTTTAATTACAGATTTAACTGCCATTTTAACTGTTAGTGTGTTTACCTACTTTTAGAGGAAAGTTTCTAAATTTCATGAAATCATTGTAATTTTAATTTGAAATTTAGAACTTTGTAGTTGTTTCGTATTTTATTAAAAAAGATTTTTCCTTCAAAATTTTACAATTATTATAAAAGATAAAAGTTTTAAATACTTCAAAACTTGTTTATAAGAACTGTAATAAGAACGCGGATGAAGTTATTTGAAAAATGATGATGAAATTATTGTTTCAAAAAAAATTTAAACATGGCTATGTGGCATCATTTTATGGTGTACTTATTGGAGCCAACATATACTGGAAAATGAATGTTAAAATACTGAAAATGTAAAAACTTGCTTTTTCATTAAAAGAATAATAATAAAAAAATTATCACCCAACACTAAGAAAATCGATGGGAAAGCAAGAATATTTTGAAATTTCATTACATTTTTCGATAATAAAATTCATACCCACCCTCTTTTTTTTCTCAAGGTAAGTATTTGACCAAAAAATATTTTTTTCTAAAATTTATATTTTTAAAAGTGTGTAAATTTACTCTATGCATGCACTCGATGTTCCTTACATATAATTATGTTTTTTACTGAAGTGACATTTTTGAAATATTCTTAAGACAGTACAAAAATATGACAATTTCCAATAAACTTATAATGAGGCTCTGTGAACTAAAATTTGTCTTCAAAAACTAATTAATACATTTAAAAAAAATTCACTTCAGTATAAATATAAATGTCTAATTAATATACATTCTAAATTTTGAGTCTTTATGTGATAGTTTCCGAGAGAAAGGTATGAGATGATACATCAAATGTGATGTTTATTTCCTTTGTTAGAAGTTTGTTCCGTACAGAAAAATACATAAATTTCAAGTTTAAAAACATAAAAACATTTTTATTTAGGATTTTTCAGAAATCATTTGTCCAGTTTAGAGTAACTTTTAAATTTTAAAACTTAGAAGTTGTCTTCAACAATAAAACCTAATGAAAACTTTCGTAAAATCAGGTCTAACCAAAGAGTAACCACAAATTCATACCAAACTATATTCATATATGTTTATATATTATATTTATGATACTTCATTGTCACCTTGGATTTTTGTTATGTTTCAAAGCTAAGAATTTCACAGATTGATACAGAATTTGAAAAAACTGATGCAAATCTACAAAATATCTTGTTATATAAAAACTGAAAAATGCTATGTATTACTTTCTGGGGCGTTTAAGACTTTTTTTTTATTGAAAATACATTGAGAAGATGCTGTTTTAATAAAATGGGACAAATACATGTTGTAACTCAAAACTTTTCTGAGAAAGTGACATATTATGCAAAAAAAGCAATTTCCTCATTGCTATTTTTAAAACTACATGTTCCTTTTTCTCAGAATTTGCTGAATAAAAATACCTGCAACTTTCTCTGCATATTACTGATATGTAATTGTATATACTGAAGTGATATTTTGAAACAATTCCCTAAATATTTGATTATAGTCCAGATAACGTGACAAAAAATAAAAATTTTTAAAAACTAAGCAGTGATGCTACGTGAAAGTATGTTTTGAAAAAACTAAAATGTATATTTGAAAGATTTCACTTCAGTATAAATATAAATGTTTATTTATTGTACAGACAAGTTTTTAAGCTATAGTCTTCAAAAAGTTGCTCCATAAATAGATAGATATCTGATACATAGATATCTGATATGTGATTTTTCTTGTCGTTGCATATAAAGCTTGTTATATAAGCTTTAGATGCAACAGACAAGTTTTTAAGCTATAGTCTTCAAAAAGTTGCTCCATAAATAGAGAGATATCTGATACATACATATCTGATATGTGATTTTTCTTGTCGTTGCATCTAAAGTTTGTTATATACATAAAAATACAGACATTTCATGTTTAAAAGCATAAAAACAGTATTATTTTGACTGTTTTAGAAATCATTTGACCAGTTTAGAAAAGGTTTTGAGATCTGATACTTTTAGAATAACTGTTTGCATGTAAATATACTAAACATTAATTAAAACTTTCACAATGTCGCATAATCACATAAACCAAAGCCTTACTTTTACATATTGATACATTATTACAATATATTCATGATGTTTATTGTCAACTTTGATGTATGTGATACATCACACATAAAACTTCTTGAAAAATTGATACTGATTTTGAGAAAATTAATGTAAATATTGCAAAACATCTCGTTACACAAAAACTGAAAAATGCTACGTATGTATTTTCTGGGCAATTTAAGTAAAATAGGAAACAAAAAAGTCTTGAAATAAATATAGGATACGTTAATGTGTAATAAAGTGGGACAAATACATGCTGAAAATTATAATTTTTGTGATGAAGTGACATTCAATATTAAAAATGCATTTTTCTCAAAATGGTGTTTTTCAAACTGCGTGTTCCTTTTTCTCAGAATTGACTGAAAGCATTCTCATGAAAATTTCAGTGAACATAACTGATATGTAACTATATATACTGAAATGAGCTGTATGATTTTGAAAAAAACTTAAGAATATATTTAAAAAATCTCGCTTCAGTATAAATATAAGAGTATAATTAATATGCAGACAAAATTTTAAGTTTTTATATTTAACAGTTTCTGAGAAAAAGGTACATAAAATAGCTCAATTTAACATTAATGGTATAGCGGGTACCGACTACCCTTTACCTCTTTTTCGAAATCTCCAATGCGTTGCCTTCCTCTGGTAGTATAAGATATTAGAGGGGATACTCTACAATTATAACTTTGAGCAATAATATTAAGATTTGTAATCTTCTGGATAGGGGCACTCGAAATAATACTTATTATAAATTTCACGTTAATTTCAAATACATTAAGTTATTTAACATACAATCGGCTATCTCTGTAACACCCAGTTTTTCTCTACCACGCCTCCCTACATTTTAAAACCAGACTTTTCTTTTGGAATATTTGAGGACAGTCTCTTAAATATAATAGTCTGCATTTTTTGGCAACTATCACTCTCTGATAACATTATGTAATTCTTCACTTAAAAGTTTTTGTGCCCCCCCCTCCTGGTATAGTCGTTATGACACTTGGCCTGTGATAGAGTGAACTCGGATTCAAATCCCGAATAAGGCACGGATGTATCCTGCAGCAAAGAAGTCGGATTTTCGCTTGAAATGGATTCTCGTCTCGAATGGAAATCATCGCACCCCTTCAGTTCTATGCTGGAATCCTCGTTTGTAATAAAAAGTTCTACATTCTTCTGTGTTTGTATTTCTTATATGTATGTCGTCTTTCTTATGTATCTCATTATGAAACACATAGCAACAACAATGGTTTTGTGAGCAAATTGATTCACATACTGATTGATTGATTACAAACTGCTGGTATTATACAAGAGCCAAAGCTTCACAATGTCCCAAATCGCATGCACATGTTTTCGCAGCCCCCTGATCTAAATCTTAAACAACACTTAGGGGATTGTCTGCAGAATAGGATTTGTCAGCACAATATATCTATCATGGATATGCTGAGGAGTGTTCTTAAGCACGAAAGTGAGAAGAGAGATAAGTGCTGGAGAAACACCTAGACTTGTTAATTCAATGCCGAAACAAGTTCAGGAGGTTTCCAAGAGACAAGGTTATCTAACCAGCTATTAAATAGCTCATTATCCTTTTAAAAAGTTTCTTAGAATTCTACTAAAACGGTGAAATTAGACTTTTCTATGTAATTTTTGTCAGTATCTCTACAAAACTATTTTTATTTTTTAAAAAAAGAAATCAAACCGAATTTTCTTTTGTTATTTTCAATGCTTGAAGTGAACTAAATAAAATAAAATAAGATTATTTTTCATAATGAAGTTTTTAAATTATCTTTGTTATTTATGTAAGCATTAGTATCGGTGAACGTAGACTTTTTGTAGTAAGCGTTTGTCTTCGGTAATGAATTTTCAAATCTCTTGAGTTCAAAAATTTCATTCCGCAATTCATTACATTTACGTTGTTGTTTACAAGTAAACTTTGTGTAACAACACATACGCTTATATGCTCGTAAAGTTTTCCCCTCACTTTCATAAGAATATGGATTCTCATAGTTATGTGTCTTTTGATGTCTATATTTGTAAGGAAAGCTTTTAATGCATACTTGACAACAGAATTGATTCTTCCTATCGTTGTGATACATATATTTTTCTTATTCCTTTTTCTCATTGAATCCTTCATTGAACACAGCAGTATAAAATAGTTTTTTCTGCAGTGACGGACACGCGGGCCAACTCCGGTCCGCGAAAGTATTTAATCCGGACCGCCGAGGGTTTATCGACATGGATAGTACATGGCCCGCTACAATTACGTTTTGACGGTTGAGAAGTTAAAAGTGGGTTGTACTTATTAGAATAATAGATGCATAGCCTACAGAAGAAGCTGAACTAGCCGCATAGTTCATGTGTTGCATAATACGGTGTGCAAAGCGTGGTTAAATGAGAGGCGCGGGCGAGTGAACTCAGTCGCCACTCACCAGCTGTCACTGACCGATCCGCATGTTTTACGTTTATTTTGTCTCTTGTTCTTGCTTGTTCGCACAACGCTTTACATTCATAAATTTTTCAAAAAGAAAACCACACCTTTTAAGATAATTGAGTATGAAAAAAGAAAGTCGATTCCGAGTATCGTTTGTTTAAAAAAGAGTAGACTTGAAAATATTTTTTTACGGAATGCAACGGTAAACGAATATGTCTTTTTTGTTATGAAGCAGTGGTGGTATTTAAAGATTTTAATCTTGCTCGCCATTTCCACACCAAGCATTCAAAAACTAAATTTGCTTTGATGAATGACGCAGAAAAAAATGCGTAAATCTTATTAAAAACAATATCTGCTCAACGTAATATGCTTATAAAGCAAAACACTGCTCAAAACCCTTCTACACTGGGTTTGGAATTTAAAAGATTAAATACAAGATTTTTAAAGAATAAATCAGACAAATGGTCCGATTTCTAAATTTTTGAAAAGAAAGATTGACATACCGATTTTGCATTTTTTACTGATTTGCTCGAATACTAAAACAAATTAAACAAAAAATTGTAAGGAAAGAACGAATTTATAGATGAGACTTAGGGTTGTCTGAAATCATTTAAAACTCAGCTTTTTCTATTTTATAACTACATGGTGAAGAATGATTTAACTCACTTTCCACGTTTAAAATCCATGTCACCTGTAAGTGAGAATAAACTAAAAGATTTCAGTCAGGTGTTGAAAAAACTTCACTCAGAATTTGAAACAAGGTTTCAAGATTTTAAGAACATTCAAAATCATCGCTACATGTTTTCTCGATGCCGTTTAATGTAGACCCGGAAAATATATCTCCGGAATTGCAGTTGGAAATTATTGAAATGCAGTGTAGTACCCATTTAAAGCAATTGTTCTTGAATTCCACAAGAAGGATTCGGGCGGCAGAATGGAATTAAGATGTTTTTACTGACGAATCACGCATCTGTCTGCAACACCACGATGGTCGGATTCGAGTCTGGAGACACCGTGGAGAGAGGATGCTGAACAGCTGCGTTATGCACCGCCACACTGATCATGCACCGGATATTACGGTATAAGGCTGAATTGGATATTACTCTCGCACTCCTCTAGTATGCATTGCCGGTACTTTAAACAGCCAGCGCTACATCTCTGAGTTGTTGGAGCCAGTTGTCCTTCCTTACCTTCAAGGCTTGGCCACAGCCATATTTCAACAGGATACTGCGTGACCACACGTGGCACGCATTGTTCAAAGGTTCTTCGTCAATCACCAGATTGAATTGTTTCCCTGGCCGGCTCGTTCTCCGGATCTTTCGCCGATAGAAAATATGTAGTACATAGTTGCTCAATGATTGATTCAGATTACACCCCCAGCTGCCACACCAGATCAATTTTGGAAACGTGTGGAAGCTGCTTGGTCTGGTGTACAGCAAGAACACATCCAAAGTCTCTTTGAATCAATGCCGAGGAATGGGGCAGCGGTGATCTCCAACAATGTCGGCTACACTGGCTACTGATTCTGGCAGGAACCACTCCTAAAAGAAGTCTATAAATTTAATCATTTGATACTTGGTCAACATGTTATCTATAAAATAAATTTTGTTGTGCAATCTCTTGTCTTTCTTGGTGTTTCATTTACGGTGGCCAGCAGTGTAAATGACAGAATGTATTTGAATAAAAAATACCTTATCTAAAAAGCACAAGAATGAATGTGAGAAATTAATTATTGTAAAGAAATTTAAGACTCAGGATTGTGGAACTTGAATATTATTAATCTCTCTAAAGCTATCTTAACGCAACGAAACTCAAATTAAAATGTTTGTTTACACCTTACTGCTGAATGTAAAAATATAGGTACTCAATTAAGAAGTAATTACACTTTTTCCAAGTACGAAAATTGCTCTATTGCTTATATAAAATAAATAATTCTAGATTTCCAAAAAACGCGTATTATATATTTCATTGCTTTTTTTCGATAAATCTGTAGTCTTCAGATTGGGGCAAGGCCCCATATTGTTTGGTATCGGATCGTCATTCGTCCTCATCACTTTAAAGTATTTTAAATTTACAAAATGTTTCGATTATGGCTCATTGAAAACTGCTTGAATTCCAACAAAGTTTAAGAAAAATAACCAACTAAATGTCCAAAAATACTCATTTCAGATTTCACTGTAACCAAAACTAAAATGCTTCGTATAACTTGATATAAACTCACTATATGACAAAGAGATTATTATCGAAGTCTTATTGAAAAATGATATTTGAAAGGATGGGGAACACAAGTTCAAAGCATAGGAATTTATGTTTTCCAATATTGAGTCCTACAATTTATCATACCCTCAACCTACTACTACAAATCACGGTTTTTGTTATCTGCAATTTTAAAAGAGTTCTAATCGTATCATTTATATCTGTCAGGCAATGTTCTACTTAAGGTACTTTGGACTAAGCAAAAAACGATTGCCCCAATATTCAAGCTGTTCCTTTGTGGTTCCTGAAGATCAACATCTCTGATCTCAACATCTTAAAACTTGTATATGGGAAGTGTACACTGAAGGTTCCAAAATCGATTCCGAGGTTGGTTTCGCCGTGTGTATTTTTTATCGGGGCTTTCCCTTTAAAGCGTATCTTTTTAAAATTCAGGATTTCAATTCTGTTTTTCAGGCAGAGTTCTCTGCCATCGGCCTCTGTGTCTGTTGGGCAGTTCATCATATTACTAAAATTCACATTTATACTGATAGTTTCTCCTCTATCCTCTTTCTTAATATCTTACAAAGAAATCCAGTTATCTCAATTCTATTAAACTTAAATTGTTTCAATTCTGGAGCTACTACAATCTTTACTGGGTCAAAGCTCATTACAATAACATCGATAATGATTACACCTATTTTTGCGCAAAAAAGGCTGTTTATGATGGTGAAGTGTTTTCGGTCCCTGCTCCCCGCTCCTATCTCTCTAGTTCCTTAAATAAATTTGTCCTAGAGTCTCTGACCTCCTATTGGAATGATTGCAATACGGGACAGGGTAAAGCGCTTTTTTAATAATCCTAACATTAACATTCCTCCAATCTCTAAATATCTGGTTCATTTTCTAACTAATCATGGCTCTTTCCCCGCTTATTTGCACAGGTCCAATCTCCTTTCCTCTCCAAATTGCATTTGTGGGTCGCCCGGGGACGCCGACCATTACGTTTCCACTGTCCCTTGACTGCCGATCACCATCTTGTTAATCCCAATCGAAATGCTCTTTCTCCTTGGGTTAACTCTATTATTTATAATCGCACTGTCCACAATAAATTAATTTCTTGCTTTGCGATTTCCAAATCCATTTGTGATAGGCTATCTTAAGCCCTCCTTTTGCCTGTTTCTTGGCTTTCCTTTTGCTATTCCTTTTCACTTTTCACTTTTTTTAAAAAAATTATAATTTGACTTTCCACCGACCATTTGCTGGTTCTCGTCATTTGGCCAATGTCTCCCCTTCCCTCCTTTCTTCTCCTTTTTAGAATGCCTGGCTTGCATTCCCTCTCTATTGTTGTTTCCATTGCCTTGGGGTGCAAAGCTTTTGGAGAGGGGAGGATATTGGATGTGATGCCCCCCCTTTGGCAACACCCTGCGTCTTTTGGGTCTTCCAGGTTCCCACTCTGCTGCCGCTCGTGAACCGGCCATTATAGCCCTTTCCAAAATATAACAAAACGAAAAACGAAAATTAGATATGGCGGGTGCCAGCAAAAATTGCTTATACCCAGTATCCCTGAAGATAGGGGGGAAAAGAAAAACCATTAGAAGAGAAACTGAGAGGGGAAAAGCCGTCCGGAATAACCCTTTCGGGTCAAAACGTGGAGGGGCAGAGAGTGGAGGAAGAAGCATCGGAGAGGCGAAAACGCCGATCTCGCCTGCGGCGCAGGGAGAGGAATGGAGAATGACGTCAGCATTTCAACTGACCCAGTTTCAAGAGAGTAGCAGAAGCGTGTGATGTGATTCAATGTGTAACTTACGTGTTTTTGTAGAGTTATGGCGGTTTTAAGGGGAGTTCCCACTTAGATGATTTATATGCAAAATTAACTTTAGTATGAGGATAAGTGAACAATGTTTGTGCTTTAATAAGTGGGTTGTCATGATGTTCTATACTTCTAAAGATGTTTCTAGACAGTTTAGTGATGTAATTATCAATCGGCTCCATATGTAAGTCGTTGTGTATGACTCTATTCCTAACGTACCAAGGTGCGTTAGTAATGATTCTGAGAATTTTATTTTGAATGATTTGGATTCGTTTAGTATGGGTCGGTGCTGCCGCGCCCCAGATAGGGCAAGCGTAGGTTATTAATATAACAAAACAAAATGCCTGGACCTCTGCTATCTTTATCTTGTACTTTCCTCCCCACCCTTATTTCGAATTCCCTTTTAGGAGTGGTCCCCCCTTTTCTCTTATTACTTTTTTCATGTCTTTCCTGTCTCATTAGTTAGACAGCGTCGGTGTATGTGTTTGTGTTGTGGGTCTTTTTTTTTTTTTGTATTTGCAATGTTATACAAAATTGTAAAGTTTTTCATCTGTATTATTCCCCCTTTTCTCAAGAATTTTGTGGGGAGGGTCCCTCATTCGGGACCACTTTGTATACTTTTTTGTTTACCTTAATAAAGTTACATCTCGGAGGGTCGATTCACAGCTCAAAACCCCTTGGGTGGGCTTGATTCTCCCGAGTAAGGAAGTAAGTAAGATCGTCGTTGTATCTATCACCTAAAAATGCAAGATTTTCATCAGATTTTTCTTAAAGCCACGGATGCCATCAGAAAATCTGTCCAGGAATTCTCCAATTTAAAATGCTTAATGTGGATTGCAATATTTATGGTGTAGACTGAATAGACTTATTTTCGTCCTTTTCTTCCCTGTTTGTGAACAAATATTTAATTCATTTAGCGATATATTATACTTTTTCATCAATAAGCACTATATGAAGCTTCATTTATTACGCTTCGACTTATGCTTACTTCACTGATCCTGAAGACAAATATCTCAGAAAATAAAGTCTTACGACTGACTTTATCAAAATCTTGTGACTAAGTACATTCCTGTCCAAAATTAAGGTAGCAAAAATAAAATATCTGGGGGAAGTCAGGAACTATTTACTGTGTTTCCACGAAATTCAGCACTGAGACATATTACAATGTCTGAACGAATATAACAGAAATATATGGATAAGATTTAAATTGTGAGTCGAGATTCACCATATTTAAAAGTTTGAAATTATGAATCGGAGATAAATTATTTATCCTTGAAAGGGTCTGTCTAATTTGGAGTGAGACCACTTTGAACCACTATATAAGCTTCTCAAAGAGAGAGCTGCCATAATTTTTAAAAAGTAGTATTTGTGGTAACAAAGTCCATTTTTTTAAAAAGTGAGATTTTTAGTTCCTGGAGGGGGAGGGGGGGATATATATGCTGTAAAATGACATTTCCTAGTCAAACCCAATAATATTCAATAGAATTGTGATCCGAAAAATTCGAGTGTAAATTTATACGTTAAATATCCACTTCTTCATGAATTTAAACAAAAATGTGAATTTTATGTGGGTGCGCATTCCCGTCCCTAAAATTGTAGTCCGGGCTCAGCTCATAGCACTCCAAGAAAAACTCACAAAGGCTTCTAGGATCTCATACCTGTAACGCCATGAGTTGATAGTAGCTTCAGCAAAGAGGTACAGTAGTGACCACAGGCCAAAATTATTCCACCAGACACAGGGACTCCAATGCTAACTTCAATACGAAGTATCCTCTAGACGTTTAATTATACTGTAATGAGAGAAACATACAGACCACTTTGCTATCAAAATCTCTTAAAGCTCAACTTTTAGAAAATACTTTAAAATTTGTAATATTTCTGTGTTGGGTCAAACATTTACTACAGTAAAGAAAATCTAGATATCAGCTGAATTCCAATCCATTTAAATGTTTTATGGCCAAGTAAGAAGTTTAGTATCTCATCTGTGCCAAAATAGGTGAATATGTGTGTGTTTATTATTGTCGACGGACGTCGTAATTTTGAATCATTTTCAAGTGACGTGGATAACTACCGAGCTGCCACCAATGTTTCATACCAAGCGTACCATATTCAAGTAAGTACATTTTTGTAGAAAAATTGAATTTGAATGAGTCTTCAGAGGTATTTGGACTCAAGAACGTCAAGAAAGAGTTCGAAACCATGTTGGCAAGGTTGCAGGGGCCACATGGAAACATGGGAGATTTGATCTGTTACAAAGATAGAACGTGTATCAGGACTTATACAAGGTAGGTCTTTAGTAGAGCAATGTTTGGAAATTACAAATAGTCAGAAATAACGCTGTCCTCAATTTCGCAATATTGAGTGCCTTTGGGAAGCCACACGACTTCAGATCGCCAATAGCCTTCGAATTGCTTAAGAAATCTACATTAAAATGAGCAATAGATGAATATCAGATTGTTTACTATTATTATGTACACAGTATCTTGAACATTAGATCCTTTGATTTTTAAAAATGTTAATCCGAAAAAATAAATTACAAAGCAAAAAATTTGATTAAGCCTTATACTGAACGAAATTCGTGTGATTCGAAGATTCTTAGCTGAAAATACGACAGGAGTAAGAATTGCAACTGGATATGCTTCAAAATTTGCAAGGTAAATTTTTGAATAATATATTATAGACACGATTGAAATGTTTCCTATAGAAAAAAAAATCAAGGATTTTGTGATAACATTCTTTCTAATACACTTAAAATTTATATTTACTGCAATTCAGTTAAGGTGAAATTAATGTACTGGAGTAGTTACGTACTATACTATTGATCAATTTTGCCAAATTAAAACATGTCACGACAACACAAACACAATTATTTTTCCAACTGACAGCGTTTTGATCTATCAACTCAAAAGTGTTTCCCAAAAAGTTGTAAACTTTGCTAATATATTTTTAAAAAATTGATTCTTTTTTTATACCTAGATTTTAAATGATTAGGAATTACATAAAAAGCAGCACAAAACATTCTGAATTTTTTTGAAAGAATAAGCAAATATGGATTTATAAAATCATTAATTATAGAAGAGAGTTTTCACACTATCCAGAAAATTGAATTATTAGAATATTTAACTAGATAAGCCAATTTAACGTTACAAGTTGAAGCTGTACTACAAGTAAAAGCAAATAAAGGGACAAATGTTTTTTTTTTTTTTGCAATAAAAAAAACTAACAAAGCAATAAAAATTAAACTTGGCCAAAATATCTTCCGATGTATGACCAATATATGGGATACCCAAATGGACAAAACATGGAACCTAAATTATAGAACAGGTCACTTGTCCAGCACAGCAGCTGAGCGACACCCTGTAAATAAAAGAAAAATATGTCTGAGAGCCCTTGTTAATATATAAGTCCTTATAAATATGTTATCAACCCCTGAGGCAACTGCACTCTTGAGTTCCTCAATGACCTTTGGAGAACGTCTTCAAGCTGCAATTGAGTTTCCAAGGAAGTCCCGTACGTATTCAACGGAATTGGCAGGAGACATTCCAGGCCTCTTCAATAGTTGAATATAATCCAATAATAGGTACTCATCCATCAACTGAGTCTTGCGTGGACATGCGGTATCTTAAAGATGAAATGTGGTTCTTATAAACAGCGAAAAAGTCTCATATAGAATATATTGCAAGGATCTCATCCCTGTACCACTGACCTGTTAAGAGTAAATTTATCGAAAATATGAAGGTCAGTATACCCCCTTTAAAATAATAATTTCCCAGACCGTCAGACCACGTCCGCCATAGTGGTTCTTTTTTAAATGTTTGATTGCCTATATAGACTCCCGGGGTTTTTCCAGATGGGAATACATTTCGACTCACTGTTAATATGAAATAGCTACTCATTACTGAAGAAAGCTTTCCCCAATCATCTTCTGTACAAGATAGTGGTTTTCGGCAATTTGTTATATGTTTTTTGTGGCTCACAGTCAAAGGGATGCAGACTACAGAGAGTCTGGAACCTGGTCCTTGGACGACAGTTATCCATTAAAAGGATATTCCTGTTGCATTATAAAAATTTTGATATACACTGCTGGCCACCGGAAATACAACAACAAGAAAGACAAGAGATAGCACAACAAAATTTATTTTGTAGATAACATGTTGACCAAGTATCAAATAATTAAATTTATAGACTTCTGTGAAGTGTGGTTCCTGCCAGAATCAGTAGCCAGAGTAGCCGCCGTTATTGGAGATCACCGCTGCCACACGCCTCGGCATTGATTCAAAGAGACTTTCGATGTGTTCTTGGGGTACAGCAGACTAAACAGCTTCCACACTTTGCCAAAGTTGATCTGGTGTGGCAGCTGGGGGTGTAATCTGGGTCAATCGTTGAGCAACCATGGACCACATGTTTTCTCTCCGGAAAGATCCAGATAGCAGGCCGGCCAGGGAAGCAATTCAATCTAGTGATTGACAAAAACCTTTGGAGAATGCGTGCCACGTGTGGTCGCGCATTATCCTGTCGTACTATGTCTGTGTCCAAGCCTTGAAGGTAAGGAGGGACAACTGGCTCCAACACTTCGGAGATGTAACGCTGGCTGCTTAAAGTACAGGCAATGAGTAATAGAGGAATATGAGAGTGATATCCAATACCGCCCCATATTATTATACCCGGTGCAAGACCAGTGTGGCGGTTCATAACGCAGCTGTTCAGCATCCTCTCTCCACAGTGTCTCCAGACACGAATCCGACCATCGTGATGTTGCAGACAGATGCGTGACTCGTCAGTAAAGACAACTTCATTCCATTCTGCCACCCACATCCTTCTTTCATCGCACCATTGGCGGCGGAGACGTCTGTGGTTCTGCGTCAAGGGTAGACCAAGCAATGTACGTCTTACGGACAGACCACTCTTCTGTAAACGGCGTCGAATGGTACTTGCAGACACTGAATGATGCGTTACAGACTCAATGTGCAGTGGTATGGTTCGTGATGTGACTGAGCGATCCGTCTCTGCCATGCGCTCAATTTACCTGTCCTCACGCGAAGTGGTGCACTGAGGTGGATGCGATCGACCACGTCTGTCCGTGGTACCCTCCTGCATCCAACGGTCACATATCCACATTACAGTTGTTTGGTTTCGACCAGCACGACTACCGATTTGCCTGAATGATAATCCACTTTCTCGGTAGGCCACTATCCTTCCTCTGTCGAAATCGGATACTTGATCAAAAGCAGATCTCTATTTTCTATGAGACATTACTGATCGTTTTTTGAAAGAATCACAAGAAAAACACAACTGGGGAACATGAAATCGTTGAAATCTCCAAGCCTTAAATAGCGCTTTGAGGTGGCGCCCAAGGCGTGCGTAATGTGTGTCTGCGCTGAAATTTTTATCACTTGAATATCTCACCCCCGCTAATGCATGTTAGTAGTTGGTATTGATGGCTGCTAGATAAAAGTGAGAATACAAAAGCGATGAAGGTTATGTATTGTTTTGTTTCTCGTCAGCAGTTTAATGCATGAGAAAAATAAAACCTTTCGAAATAAATACTTACTCAGTTGGTTCGACGCAAGAAAACGAACATGTGTGAACAGTTTTTTTCTCACGAATGTTCGAATCTAATTTTAAGAAAAGTGAAGGCAAAAAAGAATAATTTCTGAAAGCTGTTAATCTAACGCCAGGGACAGATAAAAAAAAAAGGTCATGTGCGAAGGATGAATGGAAATCATTTCCGAAAGCTTGTGTTCGCGAAATGGGGTTAAGAGTTCAAGCTGAAAAACGGAGAGGAAAGCTTCACAACGCTCTAAAGTAAATTACTATGTTAGGGAAAAGCAAAAAGTGTTTAGCGTTCATTGAAGGAATTTTAAAAGTGAAAAAGAATATAAGGAAGATTATGGTTAAAATTCGTCATTCAGATTTAAGCCTGTAGATGAAATGGACAACAAAAATTGGGTCGTAATTGTTTTAATAACACTAGTAACTGTTGAATTAATCATTATAATATCACATAATTTTGAAGAGATTGAAAATGAAATTGACATTAGCAATACTACATGTTTCCGTTTACATATAGGGAGAAAAGTGTTTTATCATGAGTGTACAAAACATGGAAAAACTGTGTATGATTTACGCATTTTTTTCACTCTTAATAAAACATATCTTACACCGAGTTTCGTAGGAGTGCAATTGTCCGAGAAGGAATTTCATAACGTTTGCCAACAATATCAAAACTGAAACATCCTTCATGTTTACTATGCATGGGGGCAACGCAATCCGGAAAAACGTCTCTAATACATCAAATGATTGCACAAAAGGCTTATGATTATGAATTCAAAAACATTATATGATGCTATAAAGCATTTCAGGATTGGTTTTTTGAAGAAAAATGAATTAGTTTTGTTCAGGGGATACCTGAAAACTTCGAAAATGAAAGTTTAATTATTATTGATGATTGGATGTCTGATTTAAATGGAAAAATTGCTGAATTATTCACTGTTACATCACATCATTCTAGAATCAGCGTGATCCTGATATTGCAAAACTTATTTCCTCGAAATAAAGTAATGCGAGACATAAGTCTGAATGCGCAGTACATAATATTGTTTAAAAACTACCGCGATGTGGGACAAATTCAGTGTTTCGCAAGACAATTGTACGGAAATAAAGCATCAGCGTTTATGGATGCTTACAAAAAGAGCACGCAAGGTAATTTTAATTATTTGTTGGTGGACTTGCATATATCCGAGGACGGACGAAAAATTTAGGCTCAGAGAGAGTGTATTCCCTGATAGCAATGGATTCTTTTGGATTTATGTCCCAATAAAATGAAGAATATAAAACAGCATTACCATTTATTGAAAATACTGCTTAGCGCATCTCCAGCACAAAAAAGAGCAATTATACGCACGGCCGACAAAAGCCAGTAACTCTGTTTATGTGAAATATGTTTAAACGTCTTAGGTGGAAATTTAAGACTGAATGTTAAGAAATTGCGTAAATATAAAAAGGTAATAAAAAAAGTCGCCAATAAAAAACTATCGCTAGAAAAAAAAAGGAAAGAATTCATTAACCAAACAGGAGGCTTCCTCCCTATTATTCTTCCTGTGGTTCTATCTGCTTTAGCAGGCTTTGCCGGAAAACCAATAGGAAGTCGAATTTAGTGACAATGTCTCGCAGAATGGCTCTCGTCCCGGAAAGTCAAATGACGTCTTTCTTCACCAAAGCGCCAGAGATGGGAGTGAATGATATTGAAAGTCAAATAGTAAATCTCCTTCATGAATCAAAATATTCAGACGATGCAAAAGCAAAGCTATTAAGCCAATTGCTCTTAAAATATCAGCGTGCGATAAACGAGCCAAAACCACCATTACGTGTCACAATTGAAGATTCAAAAGAACAAGTTCAAGAAGAATCTAAAAGAAATACAATAGAAGATCCTATATTACGTGACATCATACTGTCTGTTCCTGCAAACTTTCAAAAATTTATTCCACCTATCGTAGAGAAACTGAACACGCGCAGCTATGATTGGAATAAATATGGTGAATTGACGAAAGATAGCGAAATTATCAAAAACACGAACGTCATTGATCTATTTTCGTATTTGATGAGGTACGTCAAGAAAGGTCATGAACCCAATGGGTTTTCAGTTTTTTGGAGAGCCATTAAAGAAATTAAAATCCCGACTCGTTGGATCGGAAACCAGAAATTAGTGGAAATGCTTGGAGACGACACGATTTTAGACGAGGTCCGAAAAGAATATACTTTTGAAACGTCAGAAAGAGTTAACACTCCGAAAAGGAAAAAAAAAAGAAAGCAGAACTTCTCAAAAAAGAAATGGAAAGAGTTTTAGAAACGGCATATTATGATTTCGTAAACCCTGCGTCGTTTGGTGGAATAAAGAAACTATCAAGGCTTACCAAAGTTCCATATAAGCAAACAAAACCTTGGTTATCGTCTCAAGACACATACACTCTTCACCGTCCCGTTCGTTATAAATTTTCTCGAAGAGCGACACTTTCGTATGGTATAAATGATTTGTGGCAATGTGATCTAGTTGATTTACAACATTTAGCGGAGCATAATAATGGATTTAGGTTTTTACTAACCATTATTGATGTGTTTTCTAAGTTTGCCTACGTTATTCCTTTAAAAAATAAGAAAGCTGTTAGTGTTACAAAAGCATTTGAAAGCTTGTTACAGCAAGTGAAGCCAAAAAACATTCAAAGCGATAAAGGTAATGAATTTTACAATACTCAGCATCAATCTCTATTTAAGAAATATAACATTAATCACTATTCTGCTGAAGGAGACGCCAAATCAACTATTGTGGAGCGATTTAATAGAACTCTGAAGCAAAAAATGTTCAGGGTTTTCACGTATAGAAAATCGTATAAGTATGATGATGTTTTGCAGTCACTGGTGAAATTGTATAATAATAGCAAACATCGTAGCATAGGCATGGCACCATCGAAAGTAACTCGCGAGTTAGAACCGCAAATTTTTAAAAAACTAAATGGCTATTGTACCCCCCAATAAGGAACCCCCAGATAACTCTAAAGGAAAATGATTTAGTGAGAATATCGAAAGCGAACAAACCTTTTCGACGTGGATATTTACCAGGTTGGAGCGATGAAGTGTTTACCGTGGCAAAGGTTTATCATTCTTATCCAACCACATATAAGCTTCAGGATATAAAAGCAGAAGCTATAAAAGGACGATTTTACGCAGAGGAACTTCAGAAAATTTCGAAGCGCTCACATGATTATTGGCATGTAGAAAAAGTGTTTAAAACAAAAGGCAGTGGCAGGAAGAAAGAATATTATGTGAAATGGAAAGGCTTCGATAATCGGTTCAGCTCGTGGGTCAAAGCAGCATGGATGAAGTAAATGACTTTTATGTGACGCTTCCTAGTAACTCTAGCCTCAGTTTTTCCCCCAAAAACACGCAGGCAGCATTCAGAACGAAACTAGCTCGTCCAATTATATTGTCAGGTGCGTGGGAAGTTGGCTTGTCAGAAATTTTCGTTCCCCGAACATAGTTTAATATCGGAAATCACAATAATAAATATTCGATAACATATGAAGAAGCTAAAATTGTGGAAAAGGATTATGTTGAACATGAAATCAGAGTGAAAATTGAAGAGGGAACTTCAGACAAGGAGATAATTGATACAATTAACCAAAGTATTGAAGAAAAATGCGGGCATTTTGTCTCTTTTGCATTGGATCAAAAGAATATAATCGTGTATATCGCCGCAAATTATGAACTACATTTGACAGCTGTTGATGCGCTGCGATTTTTAACAATGTTACACTTACCGAGAGAGGATAGAATTATAAAAAATTCAGAGAGTTTTGTGTTTAGAAAACCCTCAAAGACAAACAAAGACAATCTTCTAAAAATTATTGCTAGAAATCTTAAGAGCCATTATATAATTCGAGCCACCAGGTTTAATCAAAAGTATACCGATCTCGACAATATGCATCATGAAATATTCCAGCATATAAATTTTAATCTTATGCAGACTGGGATTGGAGGAGCGGCAGATTTTATTTTCGACTTTACAGAGAATAAGGTTCAAATAACTGTTCAAAAAAATGTTGAGCTCGAATTCCGGTTATTATATGCTCCTTTGCTTATGAGGATGTTGAGCATGACGAAAGATGTTATTTTAACCGGTAAAACTCTACATGTATTGCAAAAAGTGGAAAGACCTCCACTGAATGAACATTTTCGAGTTAGCATTACTGATAAACCAACGGTTCCAGTAAAAGAGAGAAAAACAGAGAATTTAGAACTAGAAGTGGGATTTTATAAAACCTCAGAGCAACTGTTTCGTTCTTTTAAACATTTGGCTTTTAACCATTTAGCTAATAATAAAGTGAAAATGCATATACCCGATACATCTAGTGTTACTTTTCAAGACGGCTTGAAAGACCTTCTAGGTTTCAAAAATTCAACATTTTATGGCGGCACTCATATATCAGACTATCAACTGGAATTAGATGGAGGAATCACTGAAATCTATGTCTATAGTGATATAATAGAATCGCATTTTGTGGGGGACACTATTGCCCCCTCCTTCGTATAATTCCTGTTATGTCAACCAAAGATCAAATCGTTATAAATTATCAAAGACCTTTGTATTTTCCCCTACGCGAAAATTATATTGATTGTATAGAAATCGAATTGAAAAGTAGCTCTGGAGATGGTATTATTTTTACGAGCGGAAAATCACTCTTAGTTCTTTCTTTCCGTCGTAGAACAGTATAAAACTTTAACTATTGCTGTGCAGAATCATTTCGATTCTGACTGTGAGAGAGAATGCATTTGGATCAAAAAGCTAGCGAGAATTATTACTTGTCACAGGTACAGTCAGGAGGTGGGCCGTATTTTCATGGAGTTAGCCACCAAAGAGGGTATGGAATGTTCTCAAATTTATTCCGATTTATAACTCCCATAGCAATGAAAGCAGGAAAATTTCTCGGAAAACATATCCTAAGTGCAGGCTCAAAGGTAATGTCAGATGTTGCTTCAGGTTCGTCTTTGAAAGACTCTGCGAGATCGCGATTTCGTGAAACATCCAAACAGATTAAAGATGACTTTCTTCATAAAATCCAGAGTGGCTCGGGTATAAAAAGAAAGAGATCCTATAATAAAAATCATTCGCAACGCGTCAAGCGAAGCCGCAAGAAATTAAAAGAAGACATATTCTCCTAAATATGGATTCGCGAGCGTGTGCTTGTGTTTCCAATGCTTACGACCTTTTCGAAGTCAATCCTATTCAGCTCTCGACTGAAGAAAGTTCATACACTGAAATTTTTCCCGTAGCATCTCTGAGTGATAAGACACCTATAGAATTTTACGTAAGTGGCACTGGGGATAATTACATCGATTTGAGTCATACATTGTTGCAAGTCCAAGTGAAAATAAAAAAGAAAAGTGGAGCAGCAATTAGCACACCAGACCAAGTCGCACCTATCAACTACCTACTCAACACCTTATTTTCTGAATGTTCAGTGACACTAAATGATAAGCAAGTTTCTTCACAAGCAAACTATGCTTACAGATGCATTTTCGATGCTTTGCTTTCACCGCGAACCGTCCAGGAATCGATGCTCACAGCAGGGCTTTTCTACAAAGACACTGCTTCCAAGCATGATTTGGTAGAACTCACTAATGTGGCTGATAATGTAAATTCTGGTTATCAAACCAGGTATAACATCTGTAAAGATAGCAAACTAATGGACTTGATAGGTCCATTACATTTCGACCTAGGTAATCAGAGCAAATTTCTTATCAATTCAGTGAATCTACGCATTAAATTAGAAAGAAATAAAGATTCTTTCACAATGATGTCAGCTACGCACGATTTTAAAATGGTTATACAACATGCGTCGTTATTTGTTAGGAAAGTGAAAGTAGCACCATCGATCATGATCGGTCATGAAACAGCACTAGGGAACGGGGCGATTAAAATGCCAATTCGTCAGACAGAAGTGAAGTCCTTTCTTCAGGAATGCAATCCATAACTATTCCAAATGCATTCATTGGACAGTTACCAACACGACTTATAATGGGTATGGTTTCTAATAATGCATTCAATGGTGATTTCCCAAAGAATCCATTCAATTTTAAGCATTATGACTTAACATACCTTTGTGTATTAGACGGAAATCGAATGATTTCATCAAAACCCTTTCAACCAAATTTGATGGTTCTAACTGTTACAGCAGATGTTATATGAGTCTATTCACTGATTTAGGTCGGTACCATAAGGATCAGGACATTAATATCAGTTTCAGTGAATATAAGGATGGGTGTACTTTGTTCGCTCTAGATTTAACACCTGATCTCAGCGCTGACGGAATGCACGAGAGTATTTCCCGCAATTGCAATTTAACAATAGATTTAAAATTTAGTAAAGGGCTACCGGAAACAGTTAATTTAATAGTGTTTTCAGATTATCGAAATGTTATAGAGAACGACAAAAATCGCAGTATTTTCACAGATTATTAAGATGGACAGTATATATCTCATCAGGCTTGCATGCAGCGATCTCCTTCTTCGCTCCAAATTCGGAGGTGTTTACGCTTCAGATGAATTGCCTCAAACACTAGGTAGCTATTCATGTTTTATTGTGAACTTAGATTCTAAACGAAAACCTGGCAGTCATTGGGTTGCTATAGCTTTTAGAAACAATACATGTTATTATTTTTGTAGTTACGGCTCAATCCCTAACAATAACAATATATTTTACACTTCATAAAAATAATTCCAATTATTGCAAATGGAACCAGTATCGATATCAAAGCTTTGTCTCGCTGACTTGTGGTCAATTTTACCTCTATTTCCTGCACAATTTTGTGCGAAAGCAATCCTTATCTCTCCTTGATTCTGACAATATTGAGCATAACGAAAAGTTTGTTAAACAATTTGTGGCTCACCAATTTCGTTTGCAAAATTGTTGCTTTTCACCATATTCCCAGCAAACTTGTCAAGCATATAATTTCAAGCATTATCATGTTTAGACATATGTCAACAAATAATTTAGCCAATGTTTGTATCAATTCAAGTTCCAACATGTTTTGGAGGTCATTTGAAAATCTGAGTATATAAAAGAGAAAAATGAACTGTGAAACTCTCATAATTGCTATCAGTTATTCAGCAGAAATGATGGCTCCCGAACCGAGATACGGTTTCATGTACTTGAAGCGCACTGGATGGACTAACGGTTATATGGTCTAGTGCTTCACTGATTCTCTGTACGAAAATATGATGTCCTGCATCCAAGCAGCGAATGCTCATCCTATGGATACAGTGGAGTCGAATTGCAGAAGGAAAGTCGCCTACTTTAAGGTTCTGAACAACAATGATATTGTTAGAGAACTCCACAACAGTCCTTCCATGAACTGTCGACAAGCATTTGATTGCAGATCTTGATGTAAAATTCACTTTGTGACAATACTTACGCATGTACCCAAGAAATATGTTCACTGCAAAGCTTCAGAGAACTTTTGTAATCGGTGACAAAGAAAATGTACATTTAGAGTTTTTAAACATTTTATATATGATTATCTATAGTGTTTATGAAGTTTGGATAAATTTTAGATGTGTGTAAACTTTCATTAATGGCATTTTGTGTTTTGTAATCTTCCAATGAATGTATAATATTATACATGTTACACTTTTTCTAAGAATACTCAATAAAAGCAATATTTTTTTCTTATCTCAGATTTCACTATTTTTGTCTGAATGTTATTTTGTGTTTCTTGACTGTCCTTTTGTTTTTTATTAGAAAAACTAGCAACATTGTTAGAAAGTGGAAACACATATCTTGAAATATGAGAACGGAACAACCTTCAATTTTTCTATTGATAAATAATTTTATGACACATTTATCCTTCACCGAATGCGATTTTGCAAAACAATCATCCCATGAAGTGAAGTGCGTACAAAGTAGATGTTAGCTCAAGGTGATACATTAGTATATAAGCAGCTTAATCGAAAACTCAAATCAGTCACAAATCAACAGACAGAGTGTACTGTACAGAGATTCATCTCAAGATGGCATCTAAAGAGGGTATGCATGCTTTCTATTCTCTTTGTAGTAAAAAAATAATTTGTCTTTTTTCGAATCTATCATTTGCGTTGTTCATGTTAACAGTTAAATTAAGATTTAAAAAAAAATTCCCCGTAATCTTTGCTACGTAAAGTGAAACTGAAAATTTGGTATCTATCATTCTTAGATAGAAAGAAAATAAAAGCAGCATTTTCAGAAGATGAAGATGATGTTGAATATATGCTTCCTCGAAAAAAACAGAAGAAAAAAACAAACACCTCAGCTTCTGGCTTTGACTTAAATTTATGTCCGCCCTCTGCGGCTAGCAACGCAGTGAAAATTCAACCCTACTCCATTTACCTAGGTCGAGGAATAGGCATGGAAATAAGAGAATTTCGTAAAAATTATTATATTGCCTTCTCTAAAACTGTGGATTCTGAGATAAGAAACCGCTTTAATTTGGCCCTGGATCAACTTCCCATTTTAGCAAAGGTTGTGGAAGCACTCCAGGAATATGTAAAAAACCAGCCTACAAATTCAGGATTATACTAATGTAGACCTGTGTTTTTACAAATATGTAGAGCATTTATAGTGCTCTTTCTCAGAGCATAAAATCTAAAACAGCATGAATATGTCTAAAAAATAATCGTTAAAAATTTCTTGGTTGATTTTTAGTTGAATATATCAACAATGCAGTTTAATGTCATAAGATCTGCATTTAGAGGCTACATGCGTAGATATCGAGCTATATTGACAATGAAGATCCTGATTCCCTGCATAAAGATTCCCGATCATATATTTTTCATGTAATCAATAGTTCAGTTTCCTTAAGATTACGCTTAATATTATGTTTAAATGTAATTTTTAAACGTGAAATAGAAAATGAAGTTACATAAGTCCTCTATTTCTGTTCTAAAGCAGAAAGAATTCTTTCAAGATATCAAATTTTTAAATCCATTGACAACGCTTTTTCCAAAATCAAAAATGACATCGAAAATTTTATTAAAAACGGTAGCGGCTGGGTTATAAAAAAAATTCAGTACATCGATATTCATATCGGAAATTATCGAGGTGGTTGTGTCAATGCCCATTTGCCAAAACAATTAAGAAACAAAAAAGCTCTTTTAAACATAAAATGTAAGAATAACAAATGTTTCTTGTACTGCAAGCATGCCAAGCACCAGCACTAGTTTTACATGTGCTGTAGAACAACATTTCCCATATAGTTATAGTATGCTGTGTTTGATTTTAATGATCGTATAATCTTCATCACTATTATTGTGGAGACGATGCAGTTGAAAATTTCTTCACAAATTAAAACAATTACGTTCTGAATTACTCGATAAAATGCATAGAATTTTACCAATGGCTAAATGTGACAAACCTTGCAGCACTCAATGCCATATTTGCGGTAAAAAGTTTTTAAAAAGCGATAAAATAGTAAGAGATCACAATCATTTGACATCTGTCTTTAGAGGTTATGCACACAATAAATGCAACCTCTTATACAGAAAAACATTTTTATACCTGTGATAATACATAATTTAAGAGGATATGATTCCCACCTGATACTTCAAAAATTGAGTAGCAAATATGCAAAAATCAATCTGCATAATTCCTGTTCATTCACAAAAATTCACTACATTTCAAATTGATCACATTAAATTTCTCGATAGCTTTCAATTTCTGAGTACGTCATATGCTACTTTAGTAGAAACCTAGTGATATCGAATCATTCATTCCCTATTTTCAATGATCATTTTCTTTAGAAATTAGAATCGAACCGCAGTCGAATAAAAATATTGTTGACGCATGTTGATTTTCGCGCGTCGAACCAACTGAGCCACAATGGTTCCGTTAGTCCGTAAGAAATTAAGTAGTTATTGGGTTCGAAAGGTTTTATTTTTCTCATGCATCAAACTGCTGACGAGAAACAAAACAATACACAACATTCATTCATCGCTTTTGCTATTACGTTGTTCTCTCACTTATTAGCGCCAAATACCTACTGTTGTAAATTTCATGTTATTTACATGCTTCCTTCAGGGTTTCGCATTTACGGTGGCCAGCAGTGTAGTTGAGTCGCTGTCATGGACCAATTCCTTTCAATTAAATAATGATCTTGAGCCGGCGTTGTTGGACTTTTGTGGTCTTGGTCATGTTTGCGAACCATTGTTCCCATCTTTACAAACCGTTTTCACAGAATGAACACCACTTTTCTCGAAAACCCAAAAACCAACAGTAAGTAGTCTGTGATTGGCCCGCGTCGAGTCTGCTATTGATTTGCCCTGTTTTGGCATCATTTAGACTAGGAATTTCAATCTCTAACGCTTAAGACATACATCAATAAATTTACATTGATATACAGGAAAATCCATTGTTAAAAAAAATAATGTATTCATTAAAGGAAAGGCACATTACAAAAAAAAAACTATCATTACAGGGTGCATGCAAAAAATTTAACAGCAAAAATTAAAAAAAGAAACCAACCACAATTTAAGAGATATAAACTAGTTAAAAAGTCACAACTTAACGAGAAAAAAGAAAAAAATATAAAGAAAACGCTTGGAAAAATTGGTTCATATTATGAGTTCAAAAAGTCGTAAAACTTTTAAATATAAAAAGACATTTGTAAAACTCAAGTTCATTTAAATCCTGTTAATTTTTCTTGAACTGATCCAGTGAGAAATTATCAATA
>BMAO01030061.1:0-51036 GCA_019973975.1 Trichonephila clavata
TTGGATGTCATTGCCGGAGCGATTAAACTGTTGGAAGAAAATTGCATTTGCTCTATTTTGCCATTTTTGGTTCTCTACATATGTATGTGAACAAATTTTTCCTCATACGAAATAGATTTTAAGACTACAAAGTAATTGTTAAGCAACTAAACATTCAAAGAATCGTTTGTCAAATTGAAAGTCGTTAATTATACCTCTCAAATTATTACTACCCCTTAAAAAGAGCTTTTCTAAGACAAGATGCGTATTAAAATTTTAATTTTTTTATTTATTTTCAAGAACTGTCATATTTTATGTTAATTACTTTTTGTTAGTAGATATATTTAAATAGTTCATAATGAATACATAATAAAACTAAATCTGTATTTTCTACCTCTATTCCCTAATTCTGCAGCATTGCAGGGAAATAGGAATAAAGGTAAAATAAACTTTTTTTTTTAAAAAAAAATATCTGACTGCGTGGCACCCTGAATCGTATTGGTAGATTGCTTTGGCACACCACAGTTATAAGGTTGCTGACCCCGGGCAAGGTTATGGGTTCAAATAGCGTGTAATCCACATTAGACCTTGAGTATTTATGTTTCGGATATAAAATTATTCCTTGCATTAAGCTAATGCTTTTACTAACAAAAATTGATCTGAAGGATTCGTCTGGGTCTCTTTTCAAAAGGAGAAGCTCAGATACACATTTAGGTTGCTATTTTTAATCATTCTTAGAATATTGATAGAAATTCACAGATAAAATAAAGTACCTAACCAAAATAGAACAACCATGCAAGTGTTCTTCAGAAATGTGCTCCATAACTGTATACTTTGTTTAAAAAATTTTCTCTTCTAAATTCAGAGTTGGGTAAAATGTCTGCTGATGAGTAAAATTTCTTCCCCTAAAGCTGTATTTTTCCCGTACTGTATAGTAATAATAATAAAAATTAATGCAGTTCTATAGTTACTTTATTGCCATATCAAAAATCATACAGTTTGCAACTAATTTTTTTCATGTATTTATGTTTTCCCGATTAATTTATTCATTTTGTAATCCGTCATTCTTATAAGACAAGCGCATTTCTTAATTTAAGAAATAAGAATTAAAAATGTCTACAAATTTGTTACATTAACAGATTCCCTTTATAATGCTCAATGTTATTAAATAAAGGTAAATTGAACATACAAGGATTCTTAGAAAGATAATAAAAATTTCTAACAATCATTGATGTTTGATAGACTATTCAAAAACGATTTAATGGGGATTTAATTTCAACTATAATTTATGATCTTATATATTTCATTTGTCTTTTCTTTTTTCCCATGACCTTCCACCAACTTTGTATTTTATACTTCTAATCTTTCTGATAATATTTATTTGATGTAAAGCATACTTTTGGTGGCAAGAATCCTTCAAACTATTAAGTATTAAAAAATGCAAAATTTTATTATTTTTTTTTAAAAAATTTAAATAAATGATCTTTTTGATTTTGTAATTATTTTTTGCGTGATTTGGGTAAGAAGAGAAGGATTCTAATTTTAAAAATAACAAAAAAGTGGGAATTCTTTCTTCTTCCTTCCGACAGTGATTTGGCGCATGCGCGGAACACAGCGTAACGCTTTTTTGCTAGCGCGTGTATAAGTTTCACTCCTCATAAAATTTCCATACCAGGACTTTACTTGAAAATTGGTTCTTAAGGAGTAAACTCTAAAAATGAGGTATGTTTTTAAATACTTCTTTCACAGATCAGTACACAAATCTTTTGGTTAAATGTATTATAACAAAAAGTCCACTAACAAAATCTGTGTATAATGAACCCTAAAGTAATTATTTACACTAAAATTTATTTATGTTTTTTTTCTTCAATTTAAAATTAAATCGTATTATAGATACTAATTTCAGTAATAATTAGATAGCGCAAGAAGAGTGAAAGCGAATAATATAAAGTGGAAAATCATGTTTTTAATTTCTGTCACTCAATAGACGCACGTAGACATAATCATAATCACGTGGGGTTAACACTTTATTCTTGATCTATACAAATAAATAAAATTGAAGTGTCTGTTTGTAATTTCAAATTAGCAGCTTTTTACTTAATGCACTAAAAGTATATACGGTACTCATAACAAAAAACCAATTTTTAAAATTTTTGTCTGTCTGTCTGTCGGTCTGTCTGTCGTCTGTCTGTTTGTTCCGGCTAATCTCGGAAACGGCTGGTGCGATTTTAAAAATTCTTTCACTAATGGAAAGCTACATTAACGGGGAGTAACATAGGCTATATTTTATTCCCGTATTCTTACGGGAACGGAAACTATACGGGTGAACGTGAAACTGAATGCCAAGATGAACGCCAAGCTGAGCTAATGAAGTCGTTGTTTTCGTTACTGGCGACCGATGGCCTTCATGAGACATAATAGTGTTACGCACACATGATAATACGCTGACACGTGCCATAATTTTTTTTATTATAGTTATCTCACTGTTCAGTTAAGTAGAGCATCGGCTGTTTCGGATGCACTTTTAAAAATAATAAATCAAGTCTTCATAAGCAAAAAGCAATGCAAGAAACAAAAAATTGATAAGTTTTACGGTTAGTTTTAATCCTTTCTTTTTTTTTATTTACATTTTTAGTCACATTTAAACAATAGTTATTATAATCCCAATCTATATCTATACAAATAAATAAAATTGAAGTGTCTGTAATTTCAAATTAGCAGCAATTGTTTGCGGGGCGGGGGTTTAAGGGGCGTTAGAAATTCCGATTTTTAAGTTATTAGACGTACAGTCTTGAAACTTAGTAAGTAGATTCCTCTCATAGGGTAGAGATACGCTACAAAATGGGTTTCGTGAAAATTGCCCTCAAGTGGCGTTGCGGTATTTAAGGGGCGTTATAGATAATTATTTCCATTTTTAAACTATTAGACGCGCAGTCTTTATATTTGATAAGTAGATTTCTTTTAAAGAGTAGAGATCAGCTATAAGAAGGTTTTGTGAAAACAGACCTCTAAATGGCGTTGCGGGGATTTAGTGGCGTACTAGATAAATATTTTCGTTTTTAAACTACTTCAAATCCCTGCTTGAAAATTGGTAGGAATGTTTCTTTCATGGAGTAAATATCCGCTACAAAACAGGTTTGGGAAAAATTGACCCCCAAGGGGTGTTGCAGATATAAATAATTATTTCTATTTTTAAACTATTAGACGCACAGTTTGAAATTTGGTAAGCAGATTCCTCTCATAGGATAGAGATACACTACAAAATGTGTTTTGTGAAAATCGACCCCTAGGCCGCGTTGCGGGGGTTCAAGGGGCGTTATTGATAAATTTTTTTTTTGCATTTTTAATTTATTGGACGCACAGTCTTCAAATTTTGCTAAGCAGATTCCTTTCATAGTGTGCAATTCCCCTACAAAATTGGTTTTGTGGAAACAGACCCAGAAGTGGCGTTGCGGATAAGTTCGTTGCTCAAGTGGCGTTATAGATAATTATCCCCATTTTTAAACTATTAGACGTACAGTCTTGAAATTGGATAAGCAGATTCCTTTCGTAAAGTAGGGAACCACTACAAAATGGGTTTCGCGAATATGAACTACCAAGTTTAATTTCGGGAGATTAAGAGGCGTAATTGATAAATATTTCCATTTTAAACTATTTGATCATCCTGCTTGAAAATTGGTAGGCATGTTCCTTTCATGGAATAGAGTTCCTCTAACAAAGAGTAAAACGAAAATTGACCCCCAAGGAGGGTTGCGAGGGGTCAAGAGGAGTTACAGAAAAAAATTCCTGTTTTTAATTGAATATACTTGAAATTTGTTAAGCATGTTTCTTTTGTTGAATAGGGATCCACTAAGAATGTATTTTAAGCAAATCAAGTTCTGGGGGGGTGCAGGGGGTTACTGGGACGTATTGACAAAAAAAATTACTTTTTTCGAGCTACAAGGACTATAATAATGAAATTTGGTTTGCATTTTTCTTTTGTTGAGTTGAAATCCGCTAAGAGCGGTTATTTTGGAAAACGGCTCTCAACGGGATTACGGGGATATTGATAGTAAAACTTTTTTTTTTCTGTTAGATTTAGACTTGAAATTTGGCTTGTATGTTCAATTTACGGAGTAGAGATCCACCGAAAATTGGTTTTGCGGGAATCCACTTGGTTTTTGGGTTACGAAAGAGCAAACATCATTCTATGCTTCAATTTTAGAGATTTTTAGAAAACACAAATTAGATGAGTTCTGTCCCCTTTTTTTTATCAACAGGCGACAGTTACAGGTATAAGTATATTTTTCAATACAATCGAATTCTTAATGCTAGGACTTAGATATCAATAATTTATACATATATATAAGCAGTAAAAATTTATAAAACATCATGAAATTCCCAGCGAAGCGGGCGGGTAACAGCTAGTATTGATATAAATTCTTTACCTTATTCAGCGGTCTTTAATCTGGGTTCCCTGAAGCTTTGACATGGATTCCGCCAGTGAGCCCTATTTGCTTAATCAAAGTGCCAAAAATTTCGCAACATTTTAATTTTATGAAAGATCGATTTCTTGAAGGCAGTGTTTGCTTGTAAAAATTAATATAAATAAATATTTCATGGATAAAATAAAATTTTAAATTTCGTAAAAGCCACGTGTTTCAAGCATAAAGGGATTGATCAAAAGGTTTGCCAATGAAGAAAGAACAACTTATTGACATATCATCAGATTCGAAAGTTTAAGTTTAAATTTAAGCAAAACCGCTCCTAAACTTTAGGTTGCAAATTGGCAGAATACGCAGAAGTTTCTGGCATATCATTGTGAACAATGTATTTAAATTAAAAATATTTCTCTTCATATGTGGTAGGAAAAGCAAAGTATAGAAGCAAATTAACACAGAATATGAAATGCGACTGCAGTAGCTTCAGTATAGTTAGACTTCGCAGTGTAAAACCTAGACTTCCAATAATGCAATGGTAGAGACAACTGAAGCACGATTTAATGAGTAAATTACATTAATATTATGTTAAAAGATTTTAGTAAAAAATACAGTGTTTTTTAAATTGTCTGTACTTAAAGTACATATAACATGTTGATCTGTTTTAAATATTATTTTAAAATACATTCCTCTAAGGGGCTTTTTTTAGATGAAATTCCCCAGAAACTCCTCTTCAAACTTTGTCGATTTAGGGAACTAAGTCGACAAAATTTGAAGACCACTGACCTAATACATAAAATAGAAATTTTGTATGTATATACTAATATGCGTATTTGCTTATATCATCTTCCACGTGGTCTATCAGTTATAATTATTATTTTCATACAAGGTATATTGCAACAGTGATTAGTTTCTCTTAAATTCCTTATTAGATCTAAAAAATATTTCACCACAAATTAAAAATTATTTTAATGGTATTTCATTTATTGTTTTAATTTTCAAAAAAAAAATAATAAAATGTTCGCGTATTTACTAAGTATTTAAAAATTCAGCACATACACATCAATTATTTCAAACCAAAACAAAAAATTAAAAACATTTTTTTTTCTTTTTTTTTTTTCTGAATAAAAAAACAATACTTCATCCAGTACAATTTACAACTAAAATGGAAAGATTTATTTGTGTGGGGAAAAACATTTCAAAGGTAAAAAAAAATTTGAAATAAAAGTTGTTACGCAAGCAAAAATTTAAAGTAAAATTCTTGAAAAATTGGAATTAATTTTTTCATTTAAACTTATTGTTTTCATTTAATTGAAAACAATTGAAAGACATTATTTGTTTTCACAAAATGAAAATAAAGTGTTTTCCTTGGAAAATTACGAAACGATTTTTTGCAGTGTGATGTCGAGAGAGATAATAGAGGAATCAATTCTTTTTCCGAATAGATAATATGAAAGAATAAAATAATGCCTTTCCATTTTATTTATTCAAGCATTATTCCTTTCTTGTGAAAAGCGCATAATGTTTAGACACTTGACCTTTAGAAAAGCAGTGTCAAGTGCCTCTTAGACCAATAGTGTTAGAGTTTCCTCTTCGAAACCCATCGGTGACAATGATGGATTGGACTGTCAGTAGCTATCTTCATAACAATAATATTTTATATTGATAATTCTTGTTATGGATAAAAGATGCATTATAAAAGTAACATTTTTATAAGAGATTGTAATAATTATAAGCATTATTTTAAACGTTATATGCATAATATTCCTACAACTAAAAAGACCCACTTGTAAAGTTAAGAAACCCATTCACTGCATTGTTATTATCATTAAAATATTTATTCCAAATTGTTCTTGGACTAAATTTAACCATAGAAAAGCAGTATCAAGTAGAATTGTAGCAAAAACAGGAAAATTTTCTATCATCTTGTTTATGTAAAATGAATTGCCTTTTTGTTTGAAATATTTTATGTTATTTATCCTTGGAATAGAATCAAGTTCTCAGGATGAGTTTTGGAAGAATATGAAGATCTTTGATCAAACTACACAATCTATTTCAATGATTTAAAATGCTTTAGGATTAATACATCTTTTCAAATTGTGTTGTAAAAACACTCATAATTCTCTAGTTACTCATTAGTTTCACGTTTTAAAATGAAATGAATCTTTCAGACTAACATCCCATTTGTCTATCGTTGAAAATAATAATTTAGATACAATGGAAATACATTTTTCTGTATCTCATATATATATATATATATATATATATATAGCAAAACTTTTCATTTAAAACATAATATATAAATTTGCTATTATACAATCTCTGAATGTATAACATTGCAAATAGAGTGTGTAATATTTCAATTTCTGTCAATTTTCTATATGATTTCATACAACCCCCCAGCATCAAGATATTAAACTTACGGATTTCTAAATATTTTGATATTATATGCCTTCCTGCATTTGCTCCAGGGATTTTCGTCAATCAGAAAAGGAGGAGAAACAAACATTTAAACTTTTTTCTGGTAAAAGTACCTGGAAAGAGAAAGTTCAAAAGCACAAAGAATTACATGAATAATATCAGATGTAAAAAGTAATTAAATGGTATATTAATATTATTTTAAGAGTAAATGTAATTTTAAAAAATTAAATTGGGCATAGCAACTTTGTGATTTAACTTCGTAGCTAAATAAAAATGAAAATTTATGTTCGAGAAAAAAAAATTACGGAAATTTTACAAGTCTCGTTTCTTTTATGCATTCACCAATACATGCTCATTCACAAAAAGCTCACTGTACTGTAATAATCCAAAATTATAGGGAGTATAAATCAGATTAAAAGAAAGATTTCAAAAATTTTCATAGGTCATAGCTTCTTGTAAGGTAAAGTAATCCCTCATTTCTGCGGCCTTATTTTTCAGGGAAGTACGAGACACTTTCGTATACATAAAGCATACATACATAAAGTCTTCGGAACAATGTATTAATGTTTGAAAAAATATCAGTGCTTTAAAGGAATGATTTTTTTTTAATGAGAAGACATTCATACACACATTAAAAGACTTTTTTAATACTTCTTGGAAAATTTTATCCCCAGAATTCTTGTTATTACAGAGCGAAATCAATACCATATTAATATTCCATCTATTCAGTGTCCGGGACGACGCTTTGGGAAACCACTGTAATTGGTCTACATAGAAATGTGCAGCTTGCGATGTTTACTGTCGAGTTGCACATTTCTATGTAAATAGGTAACTTTTCTCTTCCCTAACTCTTTAAATGAATACGCAATTTAGTTCCACATCACAAATATTATTCGTACCCTTACTCTTATTATACTAAAGCACTTACTACCACCTTAGTTTTTTTTTCAATTTCAATACACTAAATGCCATGCAAAGTAATTGATTATTTTAAAATTTGAGCATACGAAAAAATTCTCATACGGCGCATAACGTAATAGCTCTCTCTTTCGATTCCAGGTGACGGCTTACGAGAAACAGAAGGGGTTTTCATTTCTCGCATTGCCCTGGAATCAGCGGTGTACAACAGCGGATTGCTCCGGGTGGGCGACGAGATTCTGGCTGTCAACCTGGTGGATGTTCGGCACATGAGCTTGGACGACGTTGTCATCATCATGTCCATTCCGCGACGCCTTGTGCTCACCATTCGATCTCGAATCTACGTTGGAGGCACTCGAATAAGAGAACTAACGAGGAGGCCACCAGAAGGCAGACCACCCGTGGTGGTTATAAAGAAGGTATGACATCCCATAGAACTATTTACTACTTCCCATGTCTTCAATTCAAGTGAAGTATACAATTTGTATCATCAGTTCTTTACATGGGAGAACAGAATCAAATTTTAATAATTAATTTTGTACAATTTGATATTTTTAGTAGTTTTAACCAGAAACCCTTCTATTCTACAATTCATTGGAGATATATAATGCGATTTTTTGGGTCTATTTCAGCTCAGAAACGAGATGTAGGTATACACTAAAGCAGCGGTTCTTAGACTGTGGTCTGCGGATCCCTGGGGGGCAGGGACTTTATAGGCGGTCTGCGGAGTCTCAAGAAATGTTAAGATTTGTTTCTTTTATAGACTGTGAAAGGTCCCATGAAAAAATTTAAAGATATGCCATCCTAGACTAGATAACTAAATACTCCCAATGAAAGAACTCTACTAGAAAATATTTTTTGATCAAGAATATTAGGTCAAAGGAGAGTGTTCAAAATCTTAAGGGTCCGCAAAGTCAGACTGATATATACAGGGGAACTGCAACGATTAAAAATTTAAGAACCACTGAGCTAAGGATGTTTTAATACAGTCTTTTTTTTAAGAGATCTGGAACAAAAATATTTTAGAATTCGACAATTAATTGATGAAACTAACGTTATTGAATTTCTCAATGACTTCCAATCCACGATGGGTGATAAATTGACGCTAAGCAAATTATAAGTTTATTAAGTATATGTAACATTTAAATATAGCAGTAGAAATACACTGAAGCTATCATGCATATTTCCTTATATAATTAATTATAGATACTAAATTTCATAAGAAAATAAATTTTAGAAATCATATTTTTCTACTGGGCATTTAGAATAAAAGAAACAAAGAATGAAAAGGTACTTGAAATTGAAACATAAAAGCTTATTTTAAGGATTTCGTTTACCTAACTAGAATTCCACTTCAGAGAAAAAGCTGGACATGAAAAGCTTCTATGAAGGGGATTTTAAATTGTTGACTTTCAATCACGTATCATAACCTATTTATTAGAATTTGATGCTCTTTTGGCAGTATGCAATTGTTAAAAAAATTGTTATTATGTGATCATTTAAGCATAAATTTCAATAAATTAAACTGTTTTTCTCATACTTGTAGGTTTAAATTTAATCCACCCACTGTATTTCAAGCGCCGTTGTCTTAATTTATTCTTCACTTTCTTTTTTAGGACACCACTGATGACAGATCGAACGGAGAGAACAGCGAAAACGGACATCTGATACGTGCCCGGACCAAAGGTCTTCCCCCGGAGATACCAGCCATCGCCGTCAAGTTGAGTGAACGCGACCACCAGAGGGAGCGCCACCGGTACGAACAGCCTACAAAGCACCAGCAGCCACCCGAGGACCTCTATTACAACTCCCAGCCCCCAAGCAGCAGCCTCCACCGACCTCCCGCCAAAATACCACACCACCATCATCCCTATCACCACGCGCCTCCCTCTCACGAGCAATACACGGCCAGCAGGAGGAGGAAGGAGCCCCCTCAGACGACACCTAGATGGGTGGTACCGCCCCCCGTCACCGATCAGCCTACCAAGGCTCCATCACACTACAAGACGACACCGCTGCCGCCTGACAGCTTCTACCCAGATGAACGAGCCACAAAGGTGGCAGAACCGTACAAAACTACCCAGGTGGAGCACGATGGTTTCTATCCACCACACCACCGCAGGACTCGTAGCATGGTGCCCCCCACGCGCGGTGGCTATGATATGGAAGTGGCGGCAGCACCTTTACGCCGGTCAACGGGTATGCTGAGTGACTACCATCACCGCAGGGGCTACCAGCAAAGAGGTAGTAGGGGCGGCATCCTGAGGCGACGGGGCGGAGAGGAGAGTGCCTCAGACACAGAAGTACAGGACTTCTGGACGATGGGCAGCTCCCGGCGTAGTTACTACAGCGGGGCTGGCCGCAGCAACTCACTGCCAAGATCGCTAAGGAGCGGGTATGGCCGCCACCAGGCGGTCCGCTTCACCACATCCCTGCCTTACGATTCCCAAGAGGAAAGCGACGGGGCCGTCTCCGCGCCAGAGCTTCCCGCCACCAGGTCGATGAGGAGGCGTGAGTATCTCCTTAACCCACATGTAGTGCCTCAACCTGAGTGGCGATACCCTCAGTAGTACCTCATATTACTAAAAGCAGCCAGGTTTTTAGCCGGAAGCAAACCATAGTCAAATTCATTGACGAATAATGCACACTCCTCATCCGTCTTTCAGCAAATTTGTTTAGCTAAATAAAGTAGAACCATTTCAATTTTTTTCAAGTATAAAAACGGTATTTCTCTGAAGAGTACCATCCTTTGAAGCAGTTAACGAACCGATGTGAAATAGCTTATATGTAAGGAATATGCATTTCAACACGTGTGTTATTTTAATTGATTTAAATCATAGTTTTTTCAAGTTGTGATTTATCAATGATATCCAACGTGAACAGTTTAGACTCCTCAGGTCTAAATTGCTGTTTTGTGATACAGGAAACTAATCACAGAGTGTTAGGTAAGAAATGCATGTCATTCATATATATGTCCAAATATACATTCAAACATTGATACCAGAACACTTACAGTGTCATCTGGAGTTACTGCCAAATTGTATATTCTATACAAGTTCTCTTTATTTTTAAGCTCGAAGAAACTCATAACATGTGATATAGAAAAAAAACGTTCTTTATACTATTGTATTTCTGTGAGATTTCATATTGCATGAAAGCTGTGAAGGTTTTCGTGTTTTGTGTTCTCGTCAGATGTGGATGTCGATGAAAATGAAGATTTGACGTAATGAGGGAATCTTTTAAATCATTTTGGGTACCCATAAGTAATTTCGTTTTTTCTATCGTAAAATGTAATTTCGGAATATTTTAGCATTTTGTTGTTCAGCTAATCATGATAGCTTTTCCCGTGATTTTTTTTGTTTAGTTAATGTAATTTTCTGTCTCAATTTAAAAACAATCTTAGCTCTTTATGTGAAAGATGTCAACACAAAAAAATTTTAAGCCGTGAAAATTGTAAGGATCTAAGAAGTATATAATAACAAGGTTGGGTAAATTTGGAATGCTGGAATGTTTTAATTTTTGCCTGAGTGATTCTCGTCAGTGTGTACTGTCACTTGTACAATAATTTCAGAAGCTTACATATATATACCGTACTTACTCGAATCTAAGCCACCACCCATTCTAAGCCTCACCCCCAATTTTCTACACTTTTATGAGGAAAAATAAAAGAATGTGTAAATGGTTCATCAGTATCTGATACTAAAAAAATTTTTAAAAAGTTTTAATGTGAAATAATAATAAGTTAATAATTAGTTTTACCAGAGTTAAAACTCTTTCAAATACCCACATGAACCTATAACTAGTCTAACCGTCAGTATCATGCTTCGGAAAGGATTCTTCCCTCCCATTGTCACTACTGACTTCGGAATTGGTGCCGGCGTCGCCATTTCCCCCCTCGGTGTCGTCTTCCGTGCCATCCAATGCATCTGTTATGCAACATTTTTTACAAAGAATGTATTGTAGAAGAATGCAACAGAGTTATTTAAGACTGTTGAACATTTAGAAGCAAAAATTATATCATTTTGCTTACGCCATCGGCGTATATTTGTTTCCATCCGTGTCAAACATTCAGTAACCGTTGCTCTGTTTCCGGTTTTTCATGCATATAAAATTGTCTCACTTTTCATACTTGCATCATAGTGAACTAATCTTGATGTTATAAGTCATCGATGTAAGTGGCCAGAAGGGAAGGTTACATTTTTTCCTTTTGAAAGGGGTGGAACTCAATTTTTCTCAACCAACAAACATTTTGCCTTCGATTCTAAGCCTAACTCGATTTTCAGCAGCATTAACACTGGAAAAGTAGCGCGGCTTAGATTCGAGTAAATACGGTATATACAGGTCACGAGATTATGGTCACGTGTGCGGTCAACGTTTCAACTCAAAGCCAAAAGTTACATGGTCTTGCTTTCGATTGCAGTTTCCGTTCCTGTGTTGATTCAAAAAGAATGTTTTTTGTATTGGTCACTTTTAATATAGGTTTTAATATCGCTTTTAATACTGACCGCAATCAATGTCTACAGTTAGAATTGCTCCAAATATCAAGCGGCCCATCGTCACTCACATTGTGAATGTTATGTTAAATGCATAGATGAGCTTTGCTTAGGGTTCAGAAAATATTTTCGGGGAAACCCAATCGAAAGCCTTTTTATACTTTAAAATGATAACATTATCATACCAAACCCATTTTTGATTTCTTCCTATGACATCGATGAATACAATAATCATAAAAACGACACTACTTATGGGCACCTTTAAGAAATTAAACTTGTTACAAAAACTCTATAAAGTATGTCTTGTTGTCTTTCATATATGGGTATTAGTTTGGCTTATAAGGTTGGTTTTGTTTCAGAATAACCAATATTGAACCTTTCTGTCATTTACTGTGTTTCGAAGTTACGTAATTTGCTAGTGAAACTGATAAAATGCGCAATAAGAACTATTCACTCGACATCTAAAATTCTATTACACTGCCAGAAAGCATCTTTTTCAAAGCCATGTGAAAATGAACTGTTCACATGCTCAAACATGCCAAATAACTCAGTGGGTGATATACACAAAGACTCAGTATTACCACTAGTTACTTTAAATGATTTAAGACCAATCATTTCGAAAATTAGATGTCAATTGTGATTTCGTTATGTCTAAAAACTACAAATATATGCTTCAATTCTCTGTCTGCCTATCTAGTCAACCAAGTTTTACTTTTCTTCAATAAATTTAGTCCTATACTATCTAGAACAGGTTATTTGTTTAAATGTTTCATACTAGGTAAATATATTTGAATTTAGGGTAAAAATTTTAATTTTCCTTTTAAAAATTTCTTTTAAAAAGGGTAAAGTCTAGAAAGTGGAAAAAGAAAATAAGGCATCTCATTAAGAATATTGGAACTGAATAAAACTGATATCAATGTTAATAGCTCAAAGGCAACTAAATTGCAATGCTAATAAATTACTTAACATTAGCTTCCGAAACAGAATTTTTCAATAATGGAATCCAAGTGTGGGTAGCTCACTTCGTATCTTAAAATTCTCCTAAATTTCATAAAATTCTGCTGGTGAATTTCAGAGCTACGAGAGGGAGTCTTAAAACTCAACCATTGTTAATAAATGAGCACCTCCAATATTTTAAAGTATAAAATTTTCCACACAGCATTTTACAAAACTTTTAACATTAAATGTTATTTAAGGTATCCGACTAGGTTCGGAGACGAATTTTTTAAAAATTGATTTTCAGAATAAATTTATTGTTTTGAAGAACATAAATAGGCTTAAAAAGTCAGAATTATTAAATAAATATCATGATTATTTTTATGAAATTTTAGCAAAATTTATAAAGTTAAGAAAAACGCCATAAATAAAAATAAATTGCACACATTGCAATTTTAATTTCATTAATATATTTCTCGATCCCTCTGAAGTGTCACAAACCGCAGGATGAAAAATATTTTAAGAAATAAATATTTTATTAGCATTAAATTTGGTGATAGATTTTTCATCAAAATTTCTACATGTTCTAAGCTAAAAATGGCTGTAAAATGTGATGAAATATAGGTGTCTTAGACCTGCGGTTTGTTACACTTCATAGAATTTGATTGGATTGTTTTGGAGATATCCCGTTTTTCGTGCACAAATTATCGTAAAAATTTCATTTTTCAAAAAACGCATTAAAAATATTTTTATAAGTTAGATAAAGTAAATGTTATAAAAACAACTTAAAAACTCTCTATTTTTATGTGGTTACTCCTTCTTTCTCAATAATTATATATATATATATATATATATATATATTTTTTCCCTATTAGCCTAAACATTACCAAACATCAAACACCTAAAAAGCACTTTTTCAACCTAGTCGGATGCCTTAATATTTTTCGTATTTTGAAAACATTGAAAACGTAGTATTGTTGTGATAAGTACGAATTATGAAATATAGTTGCGAAAGTAAGAGGAACTATAGCATACTTAATACACACATTTGAATTCTTCATGTTTAAAAATTCTTCAGTTGAAAATGTTTTGTAGCTCCCTCCAAAAGTTCGGAAAATACTGAAATCACTAAGACTTCAGGGGCAGTATACCAATTTATAAATTTTAATCATCGGTCCCTGTGTCAAGTAACGGGGAAAAATGTACAACATCGCTCGAAGGAATGTATAATGAACGATCCCTAGCAGTTTTCCCCCAAATAATAATCAGATGCAAAGGAAATTTAAAATATCAGTGTATCAGGACAATTCTTTTAATAATTCTTTAAGCAACTGGGTTCTGTAATAGATTTTTTTAGAAAGGAATTAAGTTACTCAATTAATTCATTAACACTATAACTTAGTTGCTTCTGAGTAATTAAAGGGGTTACCAGTTTCATCCTACCGCAATGAAAATTGTGAAATATTAAAGGTGGATTTAACGACTCTACATTCCTTGACAATTTATGATGTACTAAGTTTAATTTTTGGCTTGAAGAGAAAATAAATATATTTTCACAATAGGGGGAAACGCAGATAGATGAATGCGAATTATGAATGAATTAGAAATGTTTTAATACATTTTTAAAAGCATCAGGGTTCATTTCTACAATCTCCCATCATAATAGAAAAAAAAATCCTTACTTTATAAGCAATAATACAAAATATGTAAGCAAATATGAGTATAATATTTTATGTATCATATTTATTCTGCACTTTTTCTATATATTAAATGTTTTAACAAATGAAGCTGTTAAATTGAGGAAAGTATTGAAGGTTCTTATTCAATTTTGTAAAGCAAATGAGAAATAAAACGATTTTATATTGGGATGTCCATCTAGGTTTTGCATGGAAAATTTTGAACTGTACATTGTAAAGTTAAAAAAAAAACATTTATAGGTTGTTCAAATGGGGCGAAAATAGATGCATATATGGGATATGTATAAAGAAAACCAATTACGATTCTGAGAAATTCATAGCAATATATAAAGCTAATTAATCAATAAAGCGTTGACCTGTCTCAATTTTATGTAAGTTGCTATTTATTTCATGATTCATAGAACTGACTGATATCCTCCAGAGGGATTTCTTTGAAAAATCTATCCTGTTTTTGAGTTATATTTTTTAGACCCTAAGATAGTGGTGATAAGGGATACATGAGAGAATGGGTAAGTGGGAGCCTCTCCCACTTATCACATATCAAACGTGGTCGGGGATAAGTAGGGGATGTATTGACGACAGTTCTGGAGATCTAGCTTGGCAGTAAAGTGTTTGGCATAAGCGAATATATTCCAAGAAAACAATTTTCACATACATCTGTGCAATATCTTATCATAATGCAACTATAAGCGACCCTTATAAGATGGGGCAATAGAACGTGATGACGAATATCTTAATGTGCCACCATGCCGTCAGGATATCTCGTCGAACCAAAAGATCTGATTAGCATCCTAACAATGTCCCTCTAGACAACAACTCCGTTGCTAGATTGAGTGCCTATTAGTAGTCATATTAGTATTTCAACTATGCTTTGGATGTTTCCATCATTATGGTCATCAGGGCACTATTCAAAGTTAGATTCATTACTGATCTCTTTCTCTCCGATGACTGAGACTCAGAGTCACTCGAGAGTGGTACTTTGTGCAATGTGCTTATGGGTATGCATAAACTCATAGATAGACGTTATGAACCTTATTCTCTGAACCGCTTATCAATGATCCTTACTGTTATTTATGTCCTGAATGCATGTATAATGACGAATTAGGTGATGTGATAGCCTCTCTGACGATTGCTTTGTTTGTCTCTCTGAGTAATCTTGATGCAATGCTCTACCATCACAAAAGCCCTTCGCACTGCCGCCAGCTTTAACATACTACTAGAGTCGAAAAAGTTCCCAGAATGGTCCCCTATATCCACGTAATTGGTGGGGAAATATCTGTTCCGGGGGTTAGCAGCACTAATTAGGAAAATACTCAGCCATCTGCAATTCTTTTCCTGTATTGCGCTCGCTGCAGATAATTTTTGACGAAGTGAATTTTTCTTTCGTCAGATTTTGTAATATCTTTGGACCAACGTGCAAACATCAAATAGTTTTTTGCAAGGAAAAATCACCTTCTGAGACGCTCGTGATGCTGAAGAAAGCATACGAAAACTATTACAGCACCAGAGGAATTTTCCCCGTTTCCATGGCTGAAAAGGAAACTGAAGGGGCATCGTTTAGTGGATTCAGATGAGGTGTGATCCAAAATGTGCGACGAAGCAACTGAAGGTACTCTAAAAAAACGAATTCCAGCAGAGTTTTTAGCAGTTATACGGACGCTAGAACAAGTGTGTGGATACAGGAGGGCAGTACTTTGAAGGCCAATAAGATTAGATTATTGTTCTATTTCTTAATAATTTATGATTGATCTATTCCGGGAATTTTTTGACCCTACTGTATATCTATATTATACGTAGACATAGGAATGATTGGATACAAAAAAATCGAAGCAGTTTTTTTTAATTGGAATGCTTATTTATTTATATACTATTATGACAGGAGTTGTGTAGCTATTTATTCAATGGCCAATAAAGTGTAAACATTTTCATGATAGCTCCAAAGGTATTTGCATGCGAATTTTTTAGAATCAAAAAGTTTCTTTTTAACCATCTATTCCTCTTTTTTAATTTTTTTTTATTATGAACGATCTTAGATGTAATAAAAACACAACATACAAACTCTGTTTTCAGTCATATCGAATATTAATGAGTAAAAGTGAAATATATTATAAAAATTAGTAAAACTACTTGTGTTTCTTAAACTAATCTTAGAATTGTTGATAATTTTTGGAACATTTAGAATTTTCCATATAGTCTAAATTCCTTTCAGTAAATTATCATCTTGAAGCAGATTTCGAATATGATGCTTTTATGGTTTTTATCCAAAGAGAAAGAGATATATATCTTGACTTCGTGCAATGATTGGACGATAACAACGATTTGTAGGTCAAATCTAGTACAGTTTTGAATAAATGAGCTAAGTTATGCATTTATGAGCCAGTCAGAATTGAATTTTCCAAAAAAATAATTTTTTTACGTAATACATATATGTCTATATTTTCAGTCCCTTTTGACATAAAATGAATAAGAATCCTTACTTTTACAGTTTAATCATCATTTTCGTATTGTAACTATTTCGATAGTATTTTACCTCAAATTAACAATATTTTTTATAATCTGCAACTTAAGGCCTCATATGCTTAAGTTAATCTCTAACCAGGAATTTTTTTTCTCAGTTTGACAGAAAATATGATTCGTAATCGATGGTAGAGATTTCAGGTCTCGTATTTCTAAAGACCATCATGATTCAGGACTGATGCTAGCTAAATCTGCCAGGACTCAAAATTCCGATCCATTGGAAGCTTGCTTGCGGTACATGTTTGGATTTTTGTCCTTGAGACGTCCAAATAATCTTTCCTTCCCCCCATGGTACTTATAGTCTTCTGTAAATACGGGATGTCACGTTCCCTAGATTCTCCAGAGAATTTTTGTTATTTGTTATTTTCTATCCTTCATGTCACACAATATTTATTTTTCCCTTCCTACATCACACTTATGTTATACAAGACGTCATTAAACAATCATCTACTTGATAAATAAGTTAGTAATAAACTAAAGATAGACAAATAGGATTCTAGCTCGAATACATTTAACAACCTATGTTCTGAAGTAGGCATGGCAGGAATGTGGATAGCGAGTAATAGCTCGAATAGCAGCTTCGTCAATTCTTATGTTGCTGGTCTTTCAGTTATATATGAATTATTTATTTTATATATATTGTGAATCTAGACTTAGTTAAAAATGTTATGCACCTTCAAAAAATGACGATGGTGCCTGGTCTCGTACTTCCCTCTCTTAATTTTCCCCATCATATGAATATTTTAATATCCAGGTCTATTTTACTGACAGCAAATCTTATACTGTTCAGAATGAAGGATAGTTATCACAAGTAGGATTCAAAACACGCTTTTTGGCTTGAACATTCCTCGCCATTAAATTCGTAATCATAAACCATTCGATTACCTTTTTCCAAGCCAACAACATACGAAACAAATACAGCGCGGAATAATTCCGAATTGGCGCGCAAATTTTCCGAAGTCAAATATCTGTCTAGATTTTTATATTGATAAAAGAGTATTGAGTTGTAATTAGGAGATTTGATTAAATAAAAAAGATTCGTGTATTAATCATGTCGTAAATAACTTTTCCGAAACGAAATTTTTATCGGGTTCAAAAACAGTTGATTTTCATTAACGTAAGATTTTGTCAGTCTCAAAGCTCATTTACACAAAGGGGAAAAATTAAATGTAAAAAAACTTTTTTAAGAACAAGCTTTTATTTAAACGCGCTAAAAAGAATAAAATAAACTTTTCCTTTAAAACTTTTTTTACTATCAACTTATAACGTCATTACACAATTTATATGATATAAAAGCTTGTCGCGAGATTTACCTGTGTAGATAAACAAGTAAAATAAATAACTTGACCTGATTGATTTTGGTTTTTAAAAATTCAAACTAAGTAAATATGAGTACTTAAATATTGCGACAAGCTTTTATATCATATAAATTGTGTAATGACGTTATAAGTTGATAGTAAAAAAAGTTTTAAAGGAAAAGTTTATTTTATTCTTTTTAGCGCGTTTAAATAAAAGCTTGTTCTTAAAAAAGTTTTTTTACATTTAATTTATTTTTTACTTTTTAGTTATCGCTGGACAGGTTTCTCAGCCTGTTCAACTCATTGAACGCTGGTTCGCCATCCCTGGTTTAGCTGAATTAATTCTCGCAAAATGGTACTAGACTAAAAACACAATTTTTTTAAATCCGTAATTTTTAAGCAATTTTTTCAATCTTCATGCAGATTTTGGCTAACATTGTTCTACACACGAAAAAAAAGGTTTAGTGAGATTATCTTCATAAATGACAAAGTTATTAAATGTTTAATTAAAATTTTGACTATTTTTGAAAAACTTAAAGAATATATTATTTATTTGAAATATTTTGAAGATAAGGGATGTATTTCTCTAACATATTAGAAGAAAATTTGAATTGTTTATTAAAAACTTCAAAAGGCGTTTAAATATTTGTATTAATCAATAAAATGCTTAAGACTAAAAACGCATTTTGTAATCAAAAAAGAAAGTTTTATCAAATAATGATAATTTTTTGCTGGACATTGAATACCTTCTACGTAAGAATCTATTTTTTTTAATTGCTCAGATCATTTTTAGAAACTTGATTTTGAAAAAATCAATAATTAAATTCAAATAAAATTAACAGATTCTATTTGTAATTAAATTTAAGGACACATGTCGTAGTGTGTGTTTAGATTACTGGTTTTTTGTTTTGAATTTAAATCCAAGGAAATAGATAGAAATTTGTAAAAAAAATTACATACGTTGTAGAAATTAGATTGTTTTTACGTTGTAGAAATGTAATTATTTTCTAGACAAAGTTAATTAATACTGTCAATAGCGCAACGTTATGAAATTCCAGTTTGGCTGAAAACCGATTTTCGACGCCAACTTTTGTCATTGTTGTAACAATAAAATTATTACAACAATGCAGATATATCCAAGTTGGCGCCCAAAACTAGTTTAACGTTTTTAATTAATATCTTTTTAATTAATTGCAATATCGGAATATAAATGGTCAAAACATGCATTGTCATCCAAACTAAACGTGTATCCAAAATTTCAGCTCAATGGGAGGAAGATATCAGCTTCAAAATTGAGTTGCAAGATTCCACCCGAACAAATTACATACATACATACATACATACATACATACATACATTGTAAGTTAAATAAAAGCTTTTAAAAACAGAGGCGATGTGACTAATCAAAATACAGCTACTTATGCAAAGGCCTCTGATTGGCTGCATTTTCACTGCTGGCTACCAATTGTTTTATTGGGAATGAACCTTTAGTTTGTAAATTTAACTTTTCATCTTGAAATGCTTAATATATTATTTGTATTACCTTTTTTTGTATCAACGTATATCATTTTGAAGGGAATACATGTCTTGAAGTTTTTATTTTGTCTCAATATTAGTTTGTACTCTTCCAAACGTTTATTTTCCTCTTAAATGAATAAGATATGTACATAATGATGACAGTAATAATAAATTTTAACATATTGTAAAGTCATTTAAAAACTCATTGAAATTGTTGAAATTTCCTCTCTGATCATGTTCTTTGTATTTGTGAGATAGATAGCTTTGTTGTATTTTTAAATTATATTTAAGAATAATGCAGTTTGTTTACTATTTGCTATGTATACGTAAATAAAATACATTCTAAAAGATAAAAGGGATGTAGAATTTAGATTATTTTAATTTAAATATATGGAATTCGTCAAATATAGCCATCACCTCAATGTTGCTTATTCTTTATTCTTTACGGTAAGTGCTGCACAGTTTCGCTTTTAAAACTTAAAAAGATAATAATTTTAAAGCATTAAAAATACATGTACAGGCATTTAAAAATGGTCAATATTGATTAAAACTCATTAAATTTCACATTGAATTTTTTTCAACTATATAAATGTAAGCACACACATACAAACATTAAAAAAACTTCATCATAAAATCTCATGCATCCTAATATGGTACAGAAAATAACCATGTGTATAAAAAAAATATATTACCTTTGAAAGTATGAATAATCATTTTTCTTTGGAAATCTGTAATTTAAAACCAAGTAAAGAGAGTACACTCCAAAGTTATTTTTTATGATAATCCTTAATAACAATATTTATAAAAGAAATTGTTTCCTCATATAACATTTTAAAGAAAAAGGATTCATCAATTTAAGATGGAGAGCATTCCATAAATAGATTTAAAATACGTATCGTCTTACGTCAATTTGCTCCGAGAGGAGTATTATTTTTAGTTACAAAATCGATTTTTCTTCAAGATAGAAGACAGAAAAGTCCAACGATTCCGTTTAAGATCAATCTTATCCGATTCTTTTTTTTTATAAAGCAAGATAAAGAAATCACCACACAAAACAGGGAGCTAAAATCCTTATGTAGCTCTTGTGACATCTTAAAAATAGAATTTAGTGATATTATTATATCTTTGGATTTTTAAATGCAATATTCAAAGTTATCAAGGCACTGTATCAAACAGTTTTTTTTATAAATTTAAATTATGGTAAAAAAATAATATTTTGAAAAGCATGCTTGGTTTATACGCGAGCGTCTGAATACATAATATACTAGACTTAAACTTACAATTTAATAAATGGTTATGGAAGTAGAAAGTTATTTTTATGTGGAAATATTTAATTGATTAATTGTTAACGAGTCACTCAGAAACAGTACGAAGGTATTGTCGATGGACCTCAATTTTCTCTTGAACTAGGATGAAGAACAACTCTTGAGTTGGAATCCAAATTTCTATAATATGATAATGTAACTATTTTAAGCCCAAAACCAGTTTAGTGTACATAAGCACCATTATATAATAGGTTTCTGAAGAAATCAGGACTCGAACGGACGATTTAAATGAAGCAATGCTGTCCAAGAGCTGGTGACCATGATTACTTGGCTGTCGGTCACTTGATAGCGAAGGGTGAATAAGATCTCAAAAACTTTTCATTTTTCAAATTTCCATGAATAAATTTTACATCAAATTTAATTAAAACTAAATCACACACAGGCAATTATCTAAATAATAATCAAAGCATCTGAATAATAATCATCCATATGACTTTTTAAATTAGTTAACTGTACCAATTATTTTTTAAATTTCTTATAGCTCCAGTAAAAACTCAATATATACCTTAATTTAGTGATGTTAGCGCGATATCTTAACAAACAATTCAATATTAAAATGACTTTAAACTTGAATCTTCACTTTTGATAAAGGCAAGGAAGAAAAGTATTTTGTATACTTTAATTATTATATACCACAATAAAATATTCTTTGAATGCATACTACCATTCTACTAAAACAACGTAATAGATTATGTGCTATCCGGTGTGGTTGGATAAAATTAATCAAATGACATAGATTAAGGCTATCTCGCGGATCATCTCAAGATCTTTTTTATTTTTAAGAACTTTCTGGTTGCTAAAAAGTAAACTTGTAGACTTTAAAGTCCTTTTATGCGTATCAACTCTTGTGCCGCATTTAACAGTAGTAGCTAGTGTTTAATAGAAATCGCCTTGCTCCCCTTACACGTGATCCAATGGCTGTGGCACTTCCTCAAGCACTCAAAAACCATGGCTTCCTCCTCACAAGTTGACTCAACTAAAATTATATTGTAAAAGCTACGCTCTTCACACACGCGGCTACTCGTGTATTGAAAATGGAAAAAAGTTTTTTATTGCTTCTTCATTGAACCGATGAGTTCGGCACTTTGTGTCCATGTGTAAAAGGAATTTTCTTTACATTATAAATGTGTTGATGGGAAACACGTTAACTGGAACTAAGTTGCTCCAGTGAAGCCTGCTTTAGACTGTTAAGTACGGTCTTTTCTTGTTTTAACATGTGCATTTTGTAGTTTACTGCAATGTCAAGATCTGTGTCGATATTCAATTAAATTAAAAATATTTGCTAAAATAAATTTTGCCTAAAAACTACGTGAGTTTATGGATGACTTTTCTTTCGTAATTTTAGCCACAGTCAGGGGATAACGACATCTGGTTTACCTCATTTTAATATACGCAACATCACGTGAGGACTTAGAGGCGAAATTTTATTTAACGACCAGCAAGCCTAAATATTTTGAAGGATGAGTCTTAAGTGGAATAGGAACTATTTTTGACAGCTTCACTTACATTTAGCTAACCGTGTCGGCTCCAGTGGCTTAGAGATAGCGTTCCCGCTTCGTAAGCCCTAAGGTACCGGGTTCGACCCTGGCTGGAGTAGATAGATTTTCTGGGTGTAAAAGTCGCAGGCACGCACGTCATATGATTATGAGGCATGTAAAAGATCCCTTGAGTATCAATTTGGCTCTGGTACTCTCGGCAAAATTATATTACGGCAATATTTAGCATCCAACGAGAGCTTCAATTAAAATAAATTCTAGCGTCCAAATTTGATAGCGAGACCGCCACTAGAGGGTACCACCATGAAATGGCTCGCACATTTGGAGATTTACCGTGTCTGCAAAGATTAAGTTGCTAAAATTCAGCCCCATTGGAAAAAAATCATTCAGTTAACCATCCTTTTCCACTGGTACTCTGAAATCATTCCGAAAATTCATTTCTTTTTAAAGTTTTCTTTGGTTTCTAAAAGGAAAACTTGTAAACTTTAAGGGATTAAAAAAATGTGCAGGAAAGTTTTTGTGTTTGGTTTTGTTACTATCAAAATGAAACACGTGGCAGAATAATGACCCTACACAACAAAACTCTTAGTTTCACACCATAGTTAAGTGATTGCATATAAAATTGAGGCAGATTGTCAAACTTTCTACAAAATCAAGACAAGAGTTAATAGTAATAAATTTGTTAATAATAAAGTATACTTGTAATAAATTACTTTAATCTTCAGGATCGTAATCTTATTCTAAGCTTGAAAATTAATTTCAAATATACTTGGAAAGAACAAAATTCCATTATAAAACTTGAAATGTAATATCGAAAGGCATTGCATGCTTTAATATCAAGTATTTTGAAGTAAAAGACTAGTAAGAACCTTACGTTAGTTTTCAGGAATTTAAGTTTAATTACTATTTTACCAATATACTGATAAATAATTTCTTTTATAGATTAATTACTTTTATGAAAGTAATATACAAATGGAAAATATCCGGCTAAGAAAACAGAACATCGTTCAATATCAAAATTTTATTTGATAAATTTAACTTGTAAAACATTTAGAAACGCAATAGATATTTTGTCCCAATTATTTCTTGAAAACAGTATTATTTTTCGACATATGCTTATATGTTTCTAAATATATAACTTTAGATATCGAGTTTTAACGTGGGGAAATACACAAAGAGCTTTTTTCAAAAATAAACTCTAAAAAAGATAACGCGAAGCACTTTAAAAATAAATGAAACAAATACCAGTCATTAATTTAATTATACTCTCAGAAAAAGATTCAGACACACAATAATAAATTTAATTAAAAAAATTATACTGTTTTTCTTCGATAAATTTATTGCTTGAAGTTCAAATACTTGTGAAAAAAATGTCTAAATATTAAATTGCTACTACACTAACAGGCTGAATAAGTTCGCTTACCTTAATATTTGTTAGGACCACCTTTGGCTTGAACTGGAACGTGTATTCCACGTGGCAAGGTTTCAGATAGATTTTGTAGGACTTGAGCGCTTATTGTCAGATTTGAAGTGGTCTTTTACCGAGACATTGATCTGACGGTAGAAGAAACGAAACCATAAACTCTGATCCAGATTACTTCAACGATTTTTTATTGTGTTGAGAATAAGTTGTGATTAAGTTCGCTGGTTCTCAGCGTTGATGTCCTGGAATAATCTGATAGTGAGAGTGATAATTATATTAATGTCGCACTATAAAACAGCACGTGGCTATTAGCGACGGACTTCATAATTATGAACTCTGATCAAGACACGAAGACGACGCCCGAGCTGGCACCCCTCTATCCTAACTACTACACTACACCAACCCTGGAATATTCTCGTTTCATCGAAGAAGAAAAAACTCCATTGAGATGGGATGACCTGGTTATAAAACACGTTTAAGTAACCCAGTGGCATTTTATTGTGACATAATGTGTTGCTGATCGCAGACCAGATCCATTGAAGCAACTCCTAAATCATAATGCTGCCTTCATTTACATACGTAGTGAGCCCTACACATGAAGTTTTGTGATGCTCCCTAATTGCCCTGAAATAGTCTGAATCTTGCCATCAGACCTACTGGCGTAGCTAGTCATGAATAGGCCTCGTATCTAAATTCCTTGGGGGCCCTCTTTCTAGGCCCCTTATTATTTTACGATATCTTTTCTTATACATCTTGGGGACTCAGTATCTTTGATACGGTGGTAGCTACGTCCCTGATCAGACCACATGACACTTTTCCAGTGCTTAATTTTATGCTAATTTTCAAATTGTAGATGATTTTCCGGTTAATTACCAAAGTAAGGTATCCTTGAGGATCTATAACTTTCAGGACTCATTTATTTGAATTCTGATCGTATTGTGAGTGTTGAAATCCCCTAAAGTCCTTTTTTAAACATTTTCAAGAATTCTGGTTGCTTTTTTGCAATTTTTCTTTGCCAATTGCTTAATAGATTTTCAGCCCCGAGAACTTAAGAATATATTTCTGCTACATTTATCCCGACATGCTCGCCACTAAAAAATTTTCGAGAATTTCTTAATGCGTAGGACAGGCACTTCTAAGCCCAGTTCCAGCAATTTCTGCAATACCTTTGGTCGCTTGACTTAACTGATGCACATGCGTAATACTCTCTTACAATTTTTAAATGTGGAAATATTTCTTCCGTGAACGCGCGTGGAATAACTTCACACATAATTGCTACAAAAATATTAAGTTGGAAAGTGCTTCAGCCTTATTTATAGTATAAATTAATAGTAACAAAAAACGTGTAAGCCGTTGTGCTACTAAGTCCCGATGTAGGGATCTTATATATTCACATATTTATTTTACATGGTAAATTTTTTTTTGAGAGAGGAAGATAGTGTATAGTATTTTCAGATATTGGAATGTTTAAGGTGAATTGAGAGAGAAAACAGTCTGAAATATTATTAAATTTTTCAGCAATAATAGCATTTATTAAGTTGAATTTTATTTATTGTGTACGTATACATATATGTATATATACAAGTAAAATCTGTTTTACTTGTTTCGCAATTGTACAACTTCATTATCCTTTTTAAGTCAAAGGAACATCTTTTTTAAAATTTTTAACACACACCACTGTTTTTACTTATTATAAAATCATTTGCTTTTTAAATTAAAAAAAAAACACTTGTCCTTTCTTAGAGTAATAGAATTATTTAGAACAACATCCTTATTTGTTATATTTAGAATCAAACTTTTTATTGACTCCAAAGCCAATGATTTTTACGTAAAAAAAAAAAGAAAATCTTTTCATTGCTTTGTACTCAGATAAAAAATCCTTTGAAGTTGCTCTTATCTCTAAGATAAATTTCAAGAGATCTACAGATACACTTGAAAGCAAAATTAAATCAAATGCATCACTGACCACGAATTTAGATGATCCCAATTTTCTATACACTTTTTAATGTATTTCTAATATTATTCTGAAAATTACATTAATTCGTTAAGTTAAAACTTCAATCGGGAAGTACGTGATATATTTAAGATGAAACTAACTGAACTAGATATATTGGTAACCGTACTGTTACAAAATAATACTCTCTTCTTCTAAAGGCGTCTTAAAATAAACTAAACTAAGGTTTTGTAATTATAGAACAAGATTTCGAAAAAAGGATTCTACATAAATGTAATTTTTCAAAATTACTTTATAATTTTCAGATTCACATAAAATACTATTGATTACGTAAATTTGATGCATTTGTCAATTTTTAAATTTATTTAATATTTATATATTGTTTTAGAAATGAAAGTACTCTTTTCTTCTAATGACCTGTGTATAGCAAAGTAATAGAAACAACTTCAAAACAATGATTTACTCCCCTAAACTTTGAGTTGAAAATATATGGGGGGGGGGGGTTCAAAATATAAATTAACATATCTTCTTTCTCTGGTATAACAAGAGACGTTAAACAAAGATAAAATATGATTAAACATAAATAAATCGTTATTACGTGATATAAATGTAAGTTTTCGTTTAATATAGTGGAATATAAGGTCAGAAGTCATCTCTGGTAGTGATGGTTATTCAAATCTAAACTAAATATTTGATTCTTTCTGAAAGAAATACATTTAAAAAAATCCCCAATTGCCATGAAATGAAAAACTGATCGAAAAAGAAAGTTAATTGTCAAATAATTCTTTTGTCATAAAAAAAACTTGTTAAAAATGAGCCATCAAATGAATTATTAAGCTGAACAGGAAGTTTAAAAAACATAATGGCATGAAGGTACATGGAAAGGAAATGTGAAAGCTGAACAAAAAGCTTACATAAAGTTATCAGATTTCCATTGCTTTTAAGTAAAAAAAAGTAAATATTTGGTGCAACAAACAATGGATCATTAGAGACATGTTGGAAGAAACGTTACCGTTGTAGAATGGAGGCTGATGTTGAAATCATGTATATTTTTTTTTTTTGATACCTGACGAAGGTTATTGACCGCAGTATAGAATGATCATTAGAAGATGAAACTCGAGGACATACAATTACTTTTTGTTTTTGACTGCAAATATAATGAGGAAGATGGTACGAAATATATTGCAAAATATACTTTGAACCTGAATACTTCTTGAATAAATTTTTTCGAAAAAGAAAATAAGTATTCGCAAGGAAAAAATTGTTTTCTTGACAAATTGAAGCCCTTAAATGGAAAAATATCCCTGATAATACCATAAATTAACTACAATTATTGATTTATATAAAATTGTACTTGCTTTTAAAAAATATTTTCATATATGCAATAAATAATTCAAAATTTGGTATACATAAATATAAAGTTATATTTAACCGTACAAGATCTAATTAAATAATTTATGATAAAATAAACGTTACGCATAAAATGTGAAAATCAGAATGGCAATCATATAGAAACATTGATTTGTTAATAGTTAATCCAAACATAGATTAAATTTATCACTAGCATTTAAAGGGAGCAACGTCGTAAATTACCATTGAACTTCATGGAAACAGGATATAAAATCAATTATCGATTAAATCGATTGCATTTACTTTCATTATAGATTAATTTACCTTAATCTTGTTTAAAGATTTAAAGTGTAGCATATTGATTTAATTCAGCTAATTGTTCATAACTCCGTTGTTTTAATCCAGAATTGGTGTAAAAATACTACAAAACCCTCTTGATTAAGCAATGTGAGATGATGTTTTCAATGTACTATTTGAAAAAATTAAATTGTTCGAAAAAAAACACGCACAAAACATTTTTAAAAAATACGTCAACAGTTTTGAAAAACTCAGGTAATTTAAATTATATAATTTTAAATAAATTAAACTGCAGTCATTCTCATAATACTATTCTTTATATTTTCAACATTCTTCATTATTTTCTTTAAAAAAACTTTTTCAATACATTCCACTCATTCACTCTATAAAGTTACATATCAACTCTTCGTATCATTACAGAAATAAGCTATAAATATCCAGTACATTTTATAAACACAAATGTTCCCTCTGAGTACAAAGAAAGATAATAACTTTTTAAAATTATTCCTTTTAAATAATATTTTAGATTTCCGTTTTTTTGGAGATCAAGCGAATATTTGTATAAAATATCAAAAAATTTCTATTTTAAGCATAACATTTTACATAGTTAATCTCATAATTAATAATAAGATCATATTGTTAATGATGTTTTCGGTGTTCACTCAATTTTTATGTCTTTTTCTTACATTTCTTTTTCCAAATTATTATAAATTCAATTATAAGCCTTATTTTAATGACGAACAAACTTTTTTAATATTGGGAGGGGGGGGGTTCCGTTGGTCAGTATAACTTAATAAACGCATAAAACTAAATGAAAATGCAATGAAAGAGGCTGTGATTTTCTGTATTCTTACTGTTTTAATTTTTTTTAAACTTTAATACATAAAAAAATTATTTATATACCTTTACGAATATTTATAAGGAAAGTGTCTAATTCTTTGCGCTTGCATAACTTCGTAAATTTAACTTACTTATAAATTCTCACAACTACGTTTCAACTATCCTAAATTTCTATAGGATACATAAAATATCAAAAATACTCTCACAATGAATTTTTAAGTAAATATAACAATGTTTATACAATTGTTTTAAATTCAGTGCAGATGCCTGAATAAAATCTATTCGGAACCGTACGGACCTTACTTTACCCATCACTGCTTTTAGTTCGTAAAAGAACAATGTATAAATGCTCTAAATAACTGATGGTACTACAGTCGTTAAACTGATGATAGGTCATTTGTATTTCAGCCCATCCTCAAGGTAGTCGCCGATCACCAAGTGTGTTCACATCGAACGAATACAAGGCGTGGATGAGCCGTGCCCCATCCACCTCTGCAATATACGAGAGGCTACGGAGAGGCCACCACGCCAGTAACCTGGGGAGGATAGCATACAGCGCAGAGTCCCTATTGGACACCATGAGACAGGTAGGGAATGATTGAGATCATATCCAGAAGTAACTTACTTGTTGAAGTATGAAACAATTGCTTGGCACGAACCTTTTAGACGAATTCCAGTGAGCGCACAGTCAAAAAAGTGGCTCCCTTAGTAATTTAAATTAATTCCCATAACAGTTGAACAGAATTGACATCACTATTAATATCTCGAACAAAATTAAATAAGGATGTTATGGATTAATTAACCTTAACAAGACGGGTGGTTGATATTTTTATCAAGAGGGTTTGTTTCAACAGTCTACCAAAAGGAGTCCTTTGCTCTTTTGACAGCTTTCTGAGCACCACTTGATCTGCTAAATCCCACCGATATCATCCTTTTGATCGAATTCTCTGGTTTTCAGATAATGAGAGAATTAAAATTTTCGCTTTTTCTTTAACTGTACCGCAAAAATCCCCACTGAACAGTACGGTATCTTATCGCCGTTATCCAACGATGCATGGTAGAGACATCATTGATAATAAAAAAAAGGGAGGGGGGAGGTAACATAACCGAAAATACCGTCCAAAAAAGCAATTCCTTCACAAAATTATCCGTCTCCTAAAAGTTAACTCGTAAAAAATAATTCTTTCATTACGAATTCAAACATTTAAGATATGGCACGTCTCTATTATAATTTCAAAATTCTTGGGAATTATTAATGTTGTGCAAAGAATGTTAACTCAACTTTTCATTTTAGGAACATATACCCTCTTCCTTTTAAAAACGTCTATGAGCATTTCTTATCATCGATTTTGGCTGTCCTGTTTGGAAGCATTTACTCGTATTGAAAAGTCCTTGATAAAAATGGCAATCTACGAGTAAGTCTTTGAAATATGTACGTTCATTAAAACAAGGCAAAATGGTATTAAAATATTCTTATTGTTATTACAATGCTGAAATAAAAAACTAAAATTTTCTTTTTATACTTTTTAATCTTCAGTTTCTTAAAAATATTTGTTACTTTAACTAAGATTAAATAAATATTGACAAAATTTATACAGTTTTCTCTCTGTTTTCATTTAGTAAACTATTTCTTCTTTCTTTCCTTTACTAACCTTTCCTCTCTGACCCTTATCTAATTCTACATTTTTAGACTGTACGTATAACAAATACCCTTTTTTCATTTTTATGAGCCAAAGTGTCACCCTTAATTCATAACAGAACACATATGAGTTCAAACCTTAGGATGCTACTAAAAGAAAAGCCTTGTTCGAAAATAGAAAACATCTCGGACTCATTATCGATTTTAAAAGTATTGAACTATCTTGTTAATTTAATTTTAGCGATTAGACGAATATTGAGATGAAATAATCTGTCTTAATTAATATATGTTTTTCATTGTACGTGATATATGAAATGCTCATTTTCACGACTTTTAAAAAAATCAGTTTCATGTACAGAGATATTTATCCCTAAGCCCACAGCTTGATATGATATTTTTATTAACTGACTTTAACAAATTATAAAATTTAATTCCCTATATATCAACACATAACGCTTGACAAGACAGAAAAAGTTTCAAATGCTTTTATTTTCAGAAGTTATATAAAAGTGGGATTGGAATATTAAGTTAGAAAGTTTCAGTAATAACTTCTGAATTTCTATTCTCTAATTTAGTATAATGTTGTATTATGCAATGACTGCTATGTATTCAGCCAATAATATTTTTATATACATCAGGAAAATTTGAAAAATTCTTTTATTTTATTCATTCTGTCAACTCGGTACTTCAACAACTCGTTTAAAGCTAGGCAAATTTTTCTTTTTTATTTTAAATATCTTGGACGTTTTAAAAAAATCGAGAATAAAAAAAATTGTGAAATTATTTCATCTAAACGTACCAATTGGTCAGAGTTTATCAACACAAATGATTGATTGAGTTTTGATCCATTCATTTTACAGAAAAAGTGTAAACAATGTTTGATGATGACTTTTTTTTCTACAGGAGGAGCACCGAGGCATCTACACTTTCCCCCGGCGTCTCCAAACTCCGAGCGAAGATTCACTGCCAGCGGGAGGGGCTTACGCACCTAGGATGGCCGTACCCCACCCCACGCCCATTAAAGCCTCGGAGGAACGCCTGCACCTCGTCAGTCTAGACCCCAGGGATTTCAAGTGAGCTCCCATTCCGTGTTAAAGTACTAACTTTTTAATAAAAAAATCGTGTCTGTGAAAATATTATGAATGGAAGGCAATTCAGGGCAGATTAGAACTGCCGGTCTAGATGAATCTAAAAACACGTGCTGTGACCAACTGAGCCAAAAATTAATTCGAATTTGAACTAGTTGATAAGCACTGTCATTGATAGTTCTAGTTCGCAAAACTAATCTTCCTGCGATTCCTCGCAATGAACTCATGCTAGTCATCACATTTCAGCAAAGAGCCAGCTAAAATGCAACAAGATCACGAGTGTTAAAAGTATAACTAAAAAGTTGATTATTAAAAAAATTAATAATAATCAAGTTTATAGTCATGATTTATACACACAAAAGCCTGATAGTCCAAAACCCCCTAACAGCCTTGTAGCTCACACAACGAGTTATGTTTATGAGATCTTGAGATAGTAAATTTTATTCCCCCTTCAAGGCATATTTAGAGGTGGAAGTATTCTAGGAAGGGGCTGGCTACCTGAAATCACACCTTCAAGATAATCTCAAACATTCTGTATGGGGTGCAGGCCTGAAGATCTAGCTAGCCACTCATCCTCTGAATATTCTCAGTCCTAAAGTATTTGTCGATCAGCCAAGCCTTGTGTAAGCGAATGCTATCATCTATAAAAAGGAATTATTAACATCTTTGCTTTGAGTATCTCTAAAAAGCCTTAAACAAGGCTCAATGATCTCATCCTTATGCATTAAAACAGTCAAAGTGCTTAACTGAAGGACGTGCAGCTCTGTGCATCCATCCAATATCACACAGGCTCAAACAAAAAAAAAACACTACTACTTCCATAGTAGAATGCTGAGTATTAATGTTCAAACTGAGTTTTCACTTTTGTACGAAGTAGAAACAGGCTCGTTGCTCCCGTGTTCAAGAATGATGTTGTATTCACCGTGCCATACGCGCTCTTCTGTGACCTGGAGGGAATAAGAAACAGAGCAACGATCTCCTGGCATACAGCTCTACCTCATTAAGCCTTCTATAAATAATATCAAAAATAAGGTCCAGATGTAGCGGAGATCTACCTCACTTTCAAGTTGATTAGCTATCATCCCTCCATTGCGTCTCACAGTTAAAACCAAGCAATGGCCATTCTGGTTGTAGTGGCTCTTGAGTGCCTTGTAACTAGTCTTCTGAATACTATTCCGGTCTCCTAGATCTGGTGCCATAATCTGGAAATCACATTTCGGGAGTTATTGCTACCTCTACTTGGGTTGACTTGTCTGTAGTATCCCAACCGTTCTTCGTTCTAACCTGTGATCCAAACGCTGACTTTATGCAGTTGTTTGTAAAAGTCTCAAAAAGAATCGCAAACATTCAGAAACAGAAGAAAAACTGCACAGAGTAATGCTTGAAGTATCTCTTTTATATGATTTCTTAATTTGCATTAAATTTAAGAAAGCGATCGAATTTGACTTAATAATCAAGGAAAGCATATTTTTTATGTTTACCAATTTTCTTTAAAAGCGGTCCAATAGGTTTTCTTTTCTTTCTTTTTTTATGCACGAAATAGTGTTTTTTCCTTAATTTTGCACGGCAGTGTATTTCAGTTCCTATTATGATGCTTGGAGACCAATTATGCAGAATTATAATTTTAGCTACTGCAAATCAACAGCAATTGTAATGCCGCGTAATTTTTGAAGAGGAATTGTAAAAAAAAAAACTATCACAGAGGAATTTCAAAATGCGGAAAGAGTGATCTAATTTTTTTTACGATAAGAGTAATACATATTTTATAGCTGACAGGGAAACAATTGAAAAAATTTATAAGCAAATTAATGATAAATTTGAGGCTAAATAGTATATATATTGAGTTCTATTGTTCTTGCAGAATTGATAAATACAAAAAAATTATTTTCAATACAAGAAAGAAGACAAAAATATTTTTTAGATATATAGTTCCTTCTCTTTTTATACAGGCATTTGGTTTAACGAAAACAGCAAATAAGTCGAAAAACCTCGTACAAAAACCTTAATAAAATCAAGAATCTATGACAAAATCGCCGAAGTTATGCTTTTAAATAACGCCTCATGAGATTGTAGACTACATTAGTTCAAGTGATTAAAGGGAATCCAACTTAAATGGAGGTATTACTCTATAAAAGAGTTACAAGAATAATTTTAGCAAGAGATGGAAGAATGGTGAAAATAAATAGAGCATTCGAGATGGTTGTCATTTAATAGGTAATAAATTATTATTTTGCCGAATCACACATTATTGAGTACTACTTCATTTGATTCAATTGGTTTTTATAAGGGAATACTATTCTGTGTGTGGAAATTTGCTGCGTAAGAAATAAAACATTTTAAATGAATAATGGATAATTAACAATATTACAGTATGATCTGCAGTTTACTAATCGTACGGTTTCTTTGCGTATGTTATTACTACTTAATCAACATATTTTCATGTTATTATATAATTACTGGAAACTTATATTTCTAAACTTACTTTATGCAATAAACTTCCTAATCAATTTCTTCTCACATTTAATTTCGTTTTTTCGTACTTGATTGAATGCATTATTTTGCATCAATATACTTTTCTTTTGCAACTTTGTAGAAAACCTAACTTGCAAACACTACAACCAGACCATAATTTCCATCAAATTTGTTTCACTTAAAAAATTTCAATTTAAAAAAATTGTTCCTTATTTTTTTAAAATTCTGAAATATGCGTGTTGTATTTAACATTAAAAAATTTAATTATTATGTGAAGTTTACGTTCCTCATTAACACAATGTATTAATTCAATAATTGATCTGTAATTTGTATAAAAACATTTGATTCTTCCTTACAGCAAGTACCGGCCTCGTGCCACTATCACCCCGGTGAGCATAGGCCCTCGTGAACCCACACAGGCCCCTCGGGGCTACAGCGGCCTGCTGTGGATCCACCTTCTTTCCGGTCGTGGTCTCAAGCCCACTGGTCACAGCGACCACTTCCGCGACCTGTACTGCGTCATCGAGTGCGACCGAGTCCACAAAGCTAGGACGGTAATAAGAACGGGAGAGCACAGTTTCGACTGGGACGAAATCTTTGAAATTGACCTCGTGGAGAACAGAGAAGTGGCCTTTCTACTATACACTTGGGACCCCAGGTGAATATTTTGCCTTTCTTTGAATGCACTCATAGTGTCCAAGGTACTGATAAATATTTTGCATCAGCATAAAAAGCATAAATAATCTTTTTTGAATGCTTTTAGTAAAGCATATTTTATTCAATGTTGATCTGATTGCGTAATGGATTCATTAGTCAGATGGATTTCAATTGTAAATAACAAAATTCAATTCATCCTGATAATTATTGCTAAATTTGAACAAGTAATATAAAAAAATTAAGTCAAATCCTACTAAGGTCAACAAAGAAAAATTTACTTTTAATTACGTTAATTAAATAATTACAATTAATATAAATATGTATGTACATATGACATAATCACAATATGACAAAATAGAAAGCGAATTTCCTTGCAATAATCAATGTATACTGTCGCCATATATTGGCTTCATTCGAAAAAAAAATTTAATTTTTTCTCTTATATGAAGCTAAAATTAATCAATTCATTAATATTTGAAATAAATGTATTAACATCAAGTGTCATCCACTACAAGTTTAAAAATATGTCACACTGGAATGCTTTACTTTTATCGACTTATATAATTTATTTTAATAAGTATCTAATCAGAATTTTTGCCATTTTTGATAGAACCCATGAAATGACACATTAATAAAATTAGTATATTTTATTAATTTGGATTATCTTTACGCTTAGAGAGGAATATTCAAAGATATTAAGAGGTCAGATACCAGTCTCTGAGAGAAATAACCAGGAATACATATTTTTATTTTGATACAAATATTACAAATGATTGATTCGCTTAGCAGCACTAATTGTAAGAGTAGGGTTGAGTGTAAGAACGTCGTCTCAAACAAGATCGGAAAATAGATTCCAATAATCTCAGTTTGCTTAATTTAAGATCTTTGAGATAATAGTTGAAGTCAATTGTACTTTTATATTTCAAAATCTAATCTGTTTTCAATAAAAAAATTTATTCTCTCTTTTTCAAATATAATGTGAAAATAAAACAATTTTTTAAAAAATATATATAATATGAAGAATGATATTGTAACGAAAATATATTCTGCCGATCTAGAACTTAATAGGTTAAAAAAGCTCTTTCAGTGCCTTATGAGACTCTGTGTTAAAACTTCTCATGAAAAATATCTTAATACATAGTAAACACATATTCTTTTTTCTTTCTTTTCTCTTTAGCACCAGCAATCATTGTATCGTTTTCTTTTCTCCTGCATAAAATTAACTTTAACGTCATCAAGTATTGCTGTTTTAATAATCTTTGCAACAAAATTTTAACAATTAATTTTTGAGATTAAAATTTTAAAAAGTTTCAGCGTTTCATAAACATACTAACATATTATATATATAATGAGTTTTTCCCCCATCAAATGCCTTCTAAGGAGTGAAGTGAACTTGAGATAGAATAATTGAAAGCAGTGGAAAATTTTTCCAATGTCAAAAAAAATTAATTTTTAGGGAAATTTTTTCAGAATCGCTTTTGGTGAGTAAATGTGCAATTATTATATTTATTTTACAATTATGTACGTATATATTTTGTGATTTGTTAATCAATATATATATAATATATATATTTACGCATAATCTATACTAATATATAAAGAGTTTGTGTGTGTGTGTGTGTGTGTGTGTGTGTGTGTGTGGGTGTGTGTGTGTGTGTTTGTGTGTGTGTGTGTGTGTGTTTCACCTATTCCGACCAAATTAAGCAACCCAGGAGTATGAAACTTGGCATGTAGAAGCTATAGGTCGTTATGCTATTAACCTCGAAGAGTTTTTTTCGAAATTCGCTTTAGATTTTTTTAAAAATTCAATTTTTATGCGATTTTTCAGTTAATTGGAGATATGACGTCATCAGCCATGCCAAGTCATAACTTTGCGAAAATTAATGTTTCGAGCTGTTTTGGGGGAATTTTAACACATTTTATAGTAAATATACTTATTTATGGTTATATTTATTCGTTTTTTTAACTCTTAGTGGAGGAATTACATTTGTTTTTCGAAAAAATCATCCTAAAAAATGTTTTTTCTAAATTTTATTTTTCCGATTGGCAACATTAATTTGACAACAGTAGATAACAGTTGGAAGATGCATTGGTTTTCCAGCTAAGCCTATTATGTATTTTTTCAATAACTAAATTAAATTCGTTTAATATACACTTTTGTTTTGCATGTATTTTGAATGATTATTCCGAACCATTCCTGGGTTTAGATTTAATTTTGTTGTTTCTTTTTCAGCTTAAAAATTTCTGATTTGTGTGTAGTCAATTAATTGTATTTCTATTGTAATTTCTGTTTTGGTTTAAGGCAGCTTCACATTTATTATTCTTTTTTCATTTTGACCTTTACATGTATTCATTTGATTCTTCTGTATTGTTTCTGGTTTTAGATTAAACTTTGTCATTTATCTTCCAGAATTTCTGATTTTTTTTTTGTGGTCAGAGGTTTTATGGTATAATTTTTTTTTACAGTAATTCTAAATTGAATTGGTTTAATATGTATTTTTATGATTTTCAGTTGTTAATGTTGATTGTTTAGATGTTTGTTTAAATGTTGTAATTACTATTTTAGGTTAAGTGCCACGTTTATTTTATGAACTACCATTAGAGGTAATTATTTTCAATTGTTAATGTTGATTAATATGTTCTAAACAATGACCCAAGTATACGAGCTGTTGAATTTTAGGTATGATACATTCCCTTGCCAAGTTGTCCCAAATGATGGTGATGGCTCCTGTCTCTTCAGTTCAATTTCTTATTTGTTGTGTGCAATCCAGTATTATTGTTCGACGGGCTGTTAATTTATTATCAAGAACTGGAATAGATTTAAGGTATTTACACTTGATCATGAATTGAACAGCTACTCATCTGGCAAAGCGTATAAAACTGCCATGTTGAACCCTATGACTTACTGCTCCGCTTCTGAGTTACAGACTGTCTGAACTCTGTTCTTTCGGTTTCCAGATTTTTCATAAGGGATATCTCTTTGCTGTATTTTTGGCGAGAATTTTCAAACTGTTAAAAACATGAGGTTCAGTGGCAAAAACTTGGAGTGGTGGACACTTTGATGCCTATGTGTTTGTTTCTTCTTATAATGAAGAATCGAAATTTTTGAAAAAGCAACACTTAAGTCATCAGAAACTCTTAAGCTAGGAAAGAAATGACTATATTTAATCTAAAACCAGAAACAGTATAGAAGAATCAAATGTATACATGTAAAGGTCAAAATGAAAATAGAATAATAAACCTGACAAATAGGTACTACAATATGAATACAGTTGACTACATACAAAATAAATCAAAAAATTTTAAGCTGAAAAGAAATGGCAGAATTAAATCTAAACCCAGAAATGGTTCGGAATAATCATACCAAAAATAAGGTAAAACAATATATATTAAGCTAATTTAGTTATTGAAAAAATATATAATAGGTTTAGCTGGAAGACCGATGCATCTTCCTATCAGAATACAGTCTTAACCGTTTGGGTCCTAAGCAGTAATAACAAAGATTCTTGCGTGTTTTTATATTAAACAAGATATCAATCATTGGCATGGCCAAGTAATTTTAGCGTATTTTTCACATGTTGTATTTTACAATAGTGCAACTAATGAACTTTTTACTAACAGAAAGTAGTGTGTACTATACTTTAAAAAAATTAATTTAAATATGATTCGGCTCATCTAGGGCACAAATGCCCAAAACCCGAGGTCAATCGGTTGCTTATTGGCTGAAAAGGTACGACAAAATATGGAACGAAGACAAAATTTGCGTCCTAATAGCGCTTTTTTTACACTATGTGAAAAACGCGCTAAAAAAATTAGTCAGATTTTGGTGGATATAGTGTGATTTGCTTAGCGATAATTTGGCTGTGGTGATGCTAATACGTAAGAATACAAAGGCTAATACAAATTTTTATTTATATATGAGGTTTTCTTTTTGCTAAACTGAAATTAGTGATACTATCAATATACAGTTGTACTTGGGCTATGTATAGCGTGAAACTAAGTCATCACCTGATTATCAGTCACCGCAGTCAAAGTGGCTCTTTTTTTTCACCAAAATTTGATTTTTTCCATATAAGACACATAAGAATCTGTTATTTTGATATTGTGGTGCAAATTTTGCTGTGATAACGCCAATACATAAGTACCCTTTTCCTTAATTGCAGATTCCACATTTTTCCATTGTAACAAAAAAAAGTTGAAAAATGACACTCAATTCAAACGAATTGAGATCAACAGATTGTCAATATTGTGATTTTAAGTTAGAATTTCTATTCACGTATAAGATTTTGCTTATGGTAATTTCAACAAATCTGAATTTATTTATCTTTTGGTTTGAATTAATATTATAATTTCTATACTATGTGTAAGGTTACTTTTATATTTATTTGTTTCTTTTATTTCAATTTTAAATATTTAAGATTTTCTGTTATGTGTTTTTTTGTTGTTGTTCAAAACTGTTTATGGCAATTTTATCAAAATTAAGGCTTACCTTTCTGTTTTAGATAACGTTTTAATTTAAATGTTGTTATAATTCCTATTTCAGTGTCACAGTTTTATTTTTCTGAACTATCCTTTTCTTGCGTATCATTGTTGGTACAGTAATTATGTGATACAAAGACTCAAAAGTCTATTTTTCAGCCGAACAATAATTTGTGAGACCTTTTGTAAACAGAATCATAGATCATAATTACCTATTCATAACACAAATATCAAAGGGTGTTTTTTTTTTACAATCAATGAAACTACACCTTCACTTCTTACCAGAATTTTTTTTGTCATGTCCATTGTTCACAAAAAAAAAAAAAAAAAAACATCTGTTAGAAAATTTATGGATGCGATTAAATGCTCAAAGTAATTTTCCTTCTGACAATCAGTTCTTCATGCTGATTGTATATATACACATTTTTTACACATAAATGTTACATGTTTTACATATGTATGCCAATTTCTGTCGTTGAAGATAAATATTCATCCTTCCTAATAATAATTCTTCCTTCATCGGCATATTCAATATTTTGTTCAATGTAGAAAATATTGCTCAAATTTTGTATAACGGAAAGAAAATGACACTGAATTCAAACTAATTGCTATTAACATGTTGGTAATATCATGAAGATAATGCTTCCTATTTATGAGAAACCAGAATGTTTTTGTGTATCGCTGTTTTTTGCCTTTTGGTCTCTATGACCGAAAAGAACTCATTTTTGTTTTAAATGGAAGAAAAAGCATAATTTTTTTTAACAAAAAACTATTTGCTGGAATTATGATAAAGTGACCTTGAAATAATGTTTTCATATTTTCTTTTGAATTCCATTTTGACCAGATTTTTCGTCATGACTTAACTTTGCTTCTGGCAATCTTGCAAATCAGAAAACTGTTTCATTTGTGATCATACAAATTTTTGCACAGAAAAAAGATGCACCTTGAAAAGATTTTCTCATATTTCCCTCAGGATTTCTTTAAAATTCAGTGTTGGAATGATTTTACGTCTCATGCTCTCATGGTTTTAACGTTACTTCTGATTATCTGTTCCTCACATAGTTTCTTGGAGATCATATGCATATTTTATTCTATACTGTCCATATAGGATATATATATTTCAATTATCATTATAGTTATTTATCATTTATGTACTCATTCTTTTGCTCTTTGCAATCAAATAATAATTTTTAATAGAAATGTTGCAAAAAAGTATTGTTTCAATAATTAATTTTTTAGCAACATGGTTTATTATTTGTTTCATTCAGTACTGTTGTTTGTTCTGAACTATTTCAACGGGGACCTGTTTTAGGTAGATTTTGATTTTAGTTCATACTAATTAAATGTTTTTAGTATTTAATTACATCTAATACTGTATATTAGACGTATTACAGAGATGTTAGATAGTATTATATGAGGTATGGGTGCAATGCTAATTTAATTTTTTTTCAGTAGAAGGCTTCCTAATATTTCTTATTTATTATAGCATTTAGTGAATCAGTTTATCATTAATTTTTTCTTTCAGTTCATCTATTGAAGGTTATTTCCCCCATAGTTCCCTTAGCAGAAACTCACTACTGCTATCACTTTTCTGTAATTTTTATTTATATTTGCATTCATTCATATCTATTTACTCTTTAGCTTGATAATTTTCTCTCTTACATTGAAATTTTTGTTTAATTATTATTTACTTTGAGGCCAAATTGCAATTTGCTTAAAATTATTTCTAATGTGAACATTCATTTGAAAAAAATGTTTTTAATTTTTGGTTATACTACTTTTTATGCAGGGTTTTTACCCTCACTAAAAATATTATAATTCTATAATAGATAAATTTTTGTTTTTAAAACTTAACCCGTGCGAAGAACGGGCATTTCATCTAGTTACTGTATAAATATGGCACTATTATACATATGATTAATGTGTAAAATAAAATGTTTTATTTTAGTTTATAAGGTTACAATAAAGCTATATTTAAATTATTTTCCGTATTATTTAAATTTTATACTTGTTTGCATCTTTACGAAACAAATATTGATTTATTTGTATTTATCATTCTCTATAGTTTTACTATTGGTCATTCTCTATATACGATGCGAATCACGAAAAGAGAAATCAAAATCCTTATTTTTAAAACAATACAAATGGACAGTATAACTTTAAATTTAAAAATGAATAAAACTTTATAACAATGAACAATCTATCTTTATGTGAATTTTATGCGAAACACTAAATTAATTAACCTGTTGAAACAATCCTTTTTCTTCAGTTTTTTTTCTCGCAAATTACAATTACTAAAACAGTTACAACAATTCAAAATAGATGTACTATAAGTATATATACAAAATACTACATTATCAAATGCGTTTATAGAATCATAGAAATTAATTGCGATTTAATAACAAGAGATTAGTGCAGAAATTGAAATGTATAATCAGTTAAAACATATAGTGAAGGAACGAAATTTATGTAGTCTGAAATAATGTCGTTAAAACAATTCGAATATTTTAATTTTGAAAATTTTTTTCAAGTTTTATTTAATAACTGCACTGAATGACGATGAGTTTACCCTCCCCAATGATCAAGATTGGCGCTAAAAAAAGTTTTTATTAAATTAGCGCCAATAATGCTTCATATTTATTCTTCCGAGCTTTGATTTTTGGAGAAACCTACTCTCACGGTACGAGAAAATTAGTCGGGTTCGTATTGCCATAGTGATCAAAAAAAGGTCTTATGTTGACTCTATTAAATGGAAATTGGATTGTCTAGGCTTAGCTTCATTGGTTGATTGATTGATTGATAACATCGCATTTCTAAGCTACAATAAAGCTACTAAGTATAGATTCTGAAAATGAGGGTCGTGCTAGACTAGATAGAAGTGAATTGTTTGTGTTTCGTGACGAACAACACGCCAATAGTAATTTGGGGGGTAATTTAAACTCAGTCTTGTCGACCAGGAAATAATTTTCTAAGCCCTAATTATCCCGTCAATCAATGATTTCGAATTTGTAAAATAATTATTAATCACACAGAATTTCTACTTTCTTTCACAAATGTATACTATTGTATTTATTTGAATGCAATAAAATACATAAGAAATTGCAACGAATGATTAAGGCTTATATATAAAATTACATTTTTCCACCGATTTTCAATTTTTTAAAAAAATTTCAGCAGATTTAGAAACGAATCAGAGTAAAATAAACGTAAAAATACTTTAAAAAGCCTTGGGATTTTCGCATTTTCTTTATGTCATTGAAATAAATATTATGATTTAGATTTATAAGGAAAGCAGAACTCGAATTAGCAATGATTCGTAAATGGGAGCTTTAAGATAGCAAAGTACACACGTCACGTTTTTTATTGTTCATCTGTGCACCGATTTTGCTTAGAAGCGCATTTGTGAATAAAATCAAACTAAAAACAGTTGAACTCTTTATTCTATACTTTGTCATCTTTTTGTCAACAATTAACAATGTATTAAAATTATGTTGTATTAATGAAACACCGAGCTACTACTCCCTGCGACTCAATGAGGGTCGGAAAATACGTAAGGCTTTCAACTAATTAAAAAAATTAAAGTTTCTATGTTAATTTCCGTTATAGTAAATTAGTATTAAGTAACAAATTACAATTTAATGTTATTCTATTTTGTTGAAATTGCTCAATGGGAATTCTATGTCTTCTGAAATCAGTTCTAGACAAAATATACAAAGTTCGAGTTTAAAATAAAGAATAGAGTGTGCACGCGAAAGTTGACGATTGCTTTAGTTTTATAAAGATTTTGATCCGATAAAACTTTTTTTGGTTTACTCTTAGCAGTATTTCGCTTAGGGAACCTATTGATTGCTTCGTTATTTATTTGAAATTTTGGCAAAAAGATTCCCGTATCTCTCTCTCTCGCCAACCAGCCCTGCATACTTCATTTACTGCCAAGATTCGTAAGTACCACTTTCTTGTAAAAGTACTGTAGAAGAGATATTAATGAATTCAAGCCACCTGAGGCTCTAACGTTCTCTTTTTAGTACTATCAGATAAGTATTTCAAATTCCATTTGCTAGCTATGAGAATGGGATCTTTTCTCTTGTCTTCATATACAGCACATTTTCTATATGTTTTAAAACCCTTTTTTACTAGTTTCACAAATCGGATGCAAATAACCTCATATTTTATTTTAATCAAATTGCTGAGGAGTATTGATACCATTTGTCCAATAGCATTTCATCCAATAAATAAGAAAGCTTTTTTAAAAATTTAAGTAGAAGCTTTGCTTGATTGTCAGTTCTTAGAAGAGCAAAGTCTGTCAATGTTTAAAATTTCTTAATTTTGCCGAAAATTTTCGGGTTGTTTTCACTGTATAAAAATATTTTTTCATAGTATAATTGTATAATTACTAGTCATACAACTTGCTTCCTTGCACATTATGATCTTCTGTTTGCTTAAGAAATCCCTTATGTGTTTTAGGTTGAACCTATTTTACATCTAAAATTATTTTTTTAAGTACTTCACGTCTCTTTAAGGAAGCAAAACTTTGCAAACACTGTCCCCATTTTATTTTCTTGCTTTTTGTAATAAAATATGCATGTACAGCTTCTTATTATTTTAGATGTAGGTTGGAATTAGTATGAAGGCAACACTTTTATTGCAACACAGTCCTCCACTTGATTTTACACCAAAAATGAAACAAAAGTATTTCAGTTGATTTAATTTTATAAGGAAGTTAACTCATTTCTTTTAATGTTAAAATGCAGGAACTTTTTTCTGAATAAAAATGATCCATAGTTATTATTGAAATTATCTTAAATATGTTCATAACATATATATCTATTTTTATTCCATGAAAAAATTCTATACTCTATGCTTAACTTTGTATATATATATATATATAATAAACATTTAATGTTTCCCTTTAGCTAAATTAAACATTAATTTTTTATGTTTACGAGGAAAAATTTGAAATGTATAACATAGTAAAAAGTTTGTTAATTCAGAAAGAATTAGTTTGCAATAAATTAAAATACTGTATTATTCTTATAAGTTAATTAATTTAAAATAAATATTAGTGTTAAAGCATTTATGTATTTGAAAAAATGCAAAATTAATCTTTTCTTTCACAAAGCAATCTTGGACGGAATTAATATCAGCGCTAACCAAGAAAGAGTTGTCGTTTTTATAACGTATAAAACAACTCCAAGGCTTGTTTATAGTTATTGGACATAAACTCTAAGAGTTACTCATCCATCAAGTTAACATGTGTTATTATTGACTTAATATTTAAAATTGTTCATTTTATTTTAAAACTTTCCTTTCTCTGAGTTTATAATATAATACGATCTTATAAATTTTTAAACTTGGGTCCAACGCTACACAAGCTGCAAAAAAATCTATACTACATATGGAAAAAATACAATTACATTAAGAATTTCTCAGATATGATTTTACAAACATTTTCTGCAACTTCAGAATCAAAATGGCCACTAAATTTAAACATTAACTAATAGGAAATAGTTAATGAAAATAGCTCCAGTTTAACGTGACAATAGTTTGCGTGTCTTATTAACATCACAATATAAAGCAGGAGTATTATCGGTGATGGCTACCTAATTTTAAACCTCGGTAAAGAAACGAAGACGACACCTTGAGCTAGCACTCCCCTCACCCATCAACCATACCACCCCAACAAGAGAACTTTGAACCTCGACCCAGATATAACATTCTTCAAATCATCTACACAGTGGGTCTTCAGTGGCATTGGGAATCAAACTCAAACACAGCGGCCAGGGGTTCGTGTTCATAACCACTAGGCTACAGCGGTCTCATCAATAGTTTGCATAAGTGTTCAAAGTAATGCGGAAGTATTTGTACATAATGAGAATAAGAATGGATATTAAAGATGTAATGCTCAACCACCAATTACATTAAAAACCAGAACAAAAATTATACATTATGGGCGTAGATACTCCCCCAGCCATATCTCCATCCAATTTTCATCAGCATGAGGTGTGACACAAAAAAATACGAGACTAAGTATATAGCTTGAAAAAAGAGTGGAGTACGCAACAACTATTATGAGGACGTCATTCCACACCCCTCCTCAATCTACGTGGCCAATTTCGAGCTAACAGATCACGCCAGTTGGGAGTACTGAGTTATTGACTGAACAAGTACAACTGCATTCTGCCGGAAAAATATCTAATGTAAAAACTGAACAGGGAATCACCATCAAGTTTTTTTTTTTAACATTTAAGAAATCATTTACGGAAATATTTCAAATGTTAACTGAGCTTATGGAGATAAAACTTTATCTCGTGCATGTCTGTTCGAATAAGCAGTTTCAGGGGCAAGGGACAGTGTAGAAGATGATGAACACGCTTGTCGCCTAAGGTGAACGATTACAGATCAAAATATTGCCAAAGTTCATGATGTGATCCAGGGGGACCGAAGATTAAGTGTTCGTGCAGTGAGAGACGAGTTGGTTAACTTGGATAGGAAAGCAGTTCGACGCATTTTAAATTACGAACTACTCATGAGGAAGTTTTGTGTGATGGTTGTTCTCAAATTCTGTCCAATGACCAAAAACTGCGCCTTAATGATGTGTGTGTGGACATATTATAACACATTGCAAACGAGCCAAATTTGTTGGAATCTGTTGCACGAGTAAACGCATGTCAGAATGGAAATTCGAGGTAACGTTGATTGTTTTCCTCGACATTAATGGAATTTTAATGATTGAGTGGGTTCCCAGTGATCAGACTGTTAATCAACAACACTATACATTAAAGTACTAAAAAGACTTCATGAAAAAAATTAGTGAAAAAAGTTCGCAGTTATGGAGTGATGGATGGATGTTGCACCTGGACAATGCACCTGCTTTACACGGCTCAATCTTTCAAGCAGTTTCTGACTAGCACAAACATTACTGTTATGGTGCTTCTTCCTTATTCCCCTGATTTGGCTCCACGAGACTTTTTTTATTTCCCATAGTTAAATCTTGCTTAAAGGGAACCTACTTTACCTTAGTTGAAGAGGTTCAGGCAAAAACGAAGAATCTCCTGATGAACCTTCCAAAACTCTAGTTCTAGAACTGTTACCATCGAGGGCAGTACCGAATGCAGAAGTGTGTGACTGCAGAAGGGGACTACTTTGAAAGTGATAACGATACAAGAAACTGATTCTGTAAGTACAATGATTAATAGGACCAGTCTCGTTTCTTTTGTGTCACATCTCGTATTTACCTTCGGCCGATAACTTTAATGGTAAACAGTTTGATAGAGGAGATGAAAAGAAAGGTGTGATCTTTTTCTTAAATAAAAATAAGCAGTTTTACAAAAAAAAACTAAGCAATGGAATTCATAAATTAAATTCTCGCGATTAAAGAGTTGCAACTGCGAGAACAGATATTTTGATGAATAAAATACAAGTGTTATTTTTCCCCTCATTTCAAAAGTGACAGAGCTTTCTTGGTTATTTGGTATACTACTTACAGTGAGATTACAAAGTAAGACAGAATTAATTAAATCAGTTATAACTAAATATGTACATTTTTATTAAAATTTAAAAACATTCAGAAAATGGTTTCATTGGTTGTAGGTTTCCGGCACAAGTTGTGCTACAAGGGCACCCTGCACCTGTCCGCTCTGTCCGCGAGTCCCCTGTGCACAGCCTAGCTCTGAAACTGGAGCCCCGGGGCACCCTATACCTGAAGCTGCGCTACAAGAACCCGACGCAGACCTTCCAGAGGATGCCCGCCGTTTCGGAGAGCGCCCTCTTCGGAGTTGACCTCGAGAGGGTGCTCGTCCGAGAGGACTCGGGATATGGGGTGCCCCTCATTGTCAAAAGGTAATGCTTACCATCAAAAAATAATTTAATCTATTATCCAGTGAATAATGCTAGTGCACGATTAACATGGGTAAAAAAAAAAAAAAAAAGATCGTAATATGTTGCTGAGTTTCCAGGTTTGATATGGTCATTTCTTTTATAGATAAAGTAAAACATATGTGCATTTTGTCAGAAATGTCTAATCTTATTCTTCATTATTTTTTAAGATTTAATGTAAGTGCAAGAAGCTATAAGCCTCTTTACAGACACATTTAACTTCTCAAAGTTAAATTTAAAGAATTAAAATAACCAAGTCAAAGAAGCGTGAATACCGACGCGGCGGCTTTTGTGAATGATTACATGATACAAAAGAATTTATGAAGAGCATTAAGACTACTTGTGAATACTACGAGCACTTTATAGCCCTTCGCGAAAACTCATAAAAGTTATTGTAACGTTCTAAATTTTCCCATTCATTGAAAAGTTTGATTTATAATCATGTGAAGTTTTCAAATTATTTCAATTTCAAAATTTTATGATTGTTAACTTATTGTTCATAGACTGATAAATTATTTTTCGACTTTTAATTCAAGGCTATATAACAAATCATGATAATCACAAAATAGCTTTTGTTACAAAGAATATATATGTTCATCGAGACTGTTTGGTTAATTCATACAGGTTTCTCTTCTCTTATTGCTTTAAATCTCATACATAAAATAGAAAATGTGTTCGATTAATTAATTCTTTTTAATTTGTAGCTTATGTCTACTTTTATCAGCAATGCCTGTGTATTTTTAACGATGAAAAATATCTCGCTTTATTCCGGATTAAAGTAAAACTCATATAAAAATTGAGTACAAATAGTTAATAAGTACATTTTCTTAGAATGTGGGACTGATATATCACTTTAATTATTATGTAATCGAGAATCAATGAAAATATTGAAATTAGTTTCAAAAAATATTCAGAATTTAAAATATAACTATTAAACATATACCTCTATATACGAGTAACATAATTGTATGATATATAACTATAAACATTTCTGTCATACTAGTTGGATATTGCGCAGTGAGTCATTATTTTTTAAATAATTTTTAATTACTTCTGTTATTCCTTACAAAAATATTTGTATAACAATGAACTATAAAAAAGTCAAACTTTTTTCCATGTTAGGATTTTCTTGGAAAAGTTATTCTATTATTGAACGAATTTGCTATTTAATTTAAATTCTTCACTTTAACACTTCAAGTTCTTATTTTTTTATATTGTATTTCTTACTTTATAATGTACTTAGATAATTGAACTGAACTGACCTCAATGGAGCAACAGCCCATGAGGATGTAGCGGTACCATCTATATAAGCCAATAACAACCTCCGCACCATGGTGATCATTTTGGTGTAGTGGTAAGTTACTCGGCTTCGGATCCAAAGGTACCTGGTTCATCCCAGCGGATAAATGCCCCATTTCAAGGGCCAAGGCCTACTGTACTTATCTCAGTTTACATGACCTTAGACGCACGTGTGTGCAGATGTTTCGATCAAATGGTCAGTTTGACGCGAAACCCCCCAGTGTTCAGTTCCAAAACCATTCTTGGTACTCATTTATCTACCCACTAAAGGGATGAAAAGCTGAGTCAACCTTGCCCAGCCCGGGATTTAAACCCCAGACCTGTGGCATGAAAGCGCGATACACTACAACTCAGCCACTGAGCTTCAGTTAGATTAATTACTTTGTAATTTTTTATAATTTGTTTAATTGATAGTGTGGTGAGCTAATTATTCATTAAGGAAAAATCATATTTTTTTTAAATAGCTTAGTATTAATCGTATTAATTATTCTGAAGGTTTTTTTAATACTAATAATAGTAACCTCAACATAATCATCCACACAGCAATAATACTGAATTATTTTTACAACATTGCTCTTCAATAATATCACAACTCACGAAATCAATATAATCTTATAATAATAATAATGTTCAATGACCATCTTCAAAACGAATCTTCAACAATAACGTTCTCTCATTCAGTCTTGAAGTGGTTTAACATGATTGTAGTATAGTTGTAAGAATATTTGTATGTTTGTAGATGCACAGAAGAAGTCGGAGGCGGGGACTCGACATTGTGGGCATCTACAGGTGTGCGGCTCTGCTCTTCGGAAGAGGCTGCTACGAGAAGACTTCGAAAGAAACACACTCATGGCCAACCTCTCAGTCGAGCACGTTCCCGACATCAATGTTGTTACAAGTAAGAATACATCTTTTTGTCTATGGTTACTTTTATTTTAAAGCTTCATGTATAATTTCAAGAACAAAACAAGTCCTGAACACATTTTTCAAACATTCATAAACTCTATTGTTGTAATTAATCAATGTGAATAACTATGTCACTCATCCTTTTTTTTATCGTACTATATCTTATTTTAAAAAATCATGTTCTTCAAAGGGAATAAAGGGGAAAAATCGTTTTGGCATTTAAACATAAGAGCCAAAGTATAAAATGTGCTTATACGAAAAGAAAAGAAAAACTGATTTAATCGGAAATGAGAAGTATACATTAAAGCAGTGCTTCTCAAACTTTCATTATTTGCGACCCAATATTTAATCATATTTTTCATTGCACTCCCTCCCTCTCCATACAATAACAATGTATTGAATTCAATAATATTATACTTTGACGCTAAAGCTACAGTTGAATTTAACTTCTTAAGTGCCAATGGTATCCCACACAGCCAAAGCATTAATTGCTCCGGTCGTATGCATATGTCTTTACGAAATACGATTTTCTCTCTGCACGGCGATCCATAAAATTATTCTGAAGGCGTTGGAATGCAATAAAAGGTCCTTGACAAAGTTTGTGAAGTATTTACTAATTTCAGAGACAGTTTTACTTATTTATTCCTTTTTATCTCCCTTAAATACATCCCATACGCGCGCCTACTTGGAAAATGGTGGCTTTGAGGAGCAAATCATCTTACTTTTAATCGGTAGTTAAGAGATTAATTTTAAACCGTGCAAATTATCAAGATAAGGGTTAATTTAGTTAAGAGATTAATTTTAAACCGTACAAATTATCAAGACAAGGGTTAATTTTTGTGTACAATTTTATATATGGCAAGCCCATGGGGTCACTGGTAATTATTATAAACTTGTTTTTAACTTAGTACTGTTAAATTAATTATAAAATACAAGAATTATTTTGTTTGTTTACTTTCAGTAAATTAATAATTTTTCAAATAATCTTTTGTTTTCAACTTTGCAATAGGCTCACCGCCCCCCTTGTAGAGTTACCACACACGCCTAGGAGACGCGCTCCGCAGTTTGAGAAACGCTGCATTAAGGTATCCGACTACGTTCAGAAACATGATTTTAATAATGCATATAAATGAATATTTATTTATTTATTTGATATTTAGTATCACCTGAATTAGAATATACATATAAAGTTATTTTAAAAATATTACTACAATAAAAAAATTACTTAAACGCAATTTTTTGATAAAAAAGGAAGAAAGGATGACATATTTTCAAAACATTCTCCCTTTATGGAAAATGCTTTATAAAAACAATATTTCGCTTATATATAGATAAGACTTCTATATAGCCTGACCTAAGATTTTTGAAAAATTCTCATAATTTTCAAAGTTACGTAAGGAAATAAAAACCAGCGGGTTTTTTATTATTTTTAAAGTTTCTCTAATCTGACGCATTAAAATGAGAATAAATCCACTTTTAAATAATATATTTCAAAAATTCTAGTTCAAACTCTGTATAGAAGTCTTACTTCTATATGGACAAAATATTATTATTATTACAGAAATATTTTCCATAAAAGGAGAATGTTTTGAAGATATATCATTCTTTCTTCATTTTTTGCCGAAATATTGCATTACAGTAATTTTTTCTTGGAATAATATTCTTAAAACAATTTTGTATGTATATTCTAATTCACAAGTAATACTAAATATAAAAAAATCATTCATTTATACGTATTTTC
>BMAO01030062.1:0-71662 GCA_019973975.1 Trichonephila clavata
TTTTCAAATTGGAAGTGCATATCTAAACCGAACGGTTCGGGAATTAGGTATTGGGTCACATTAAGACTGGACACCCTGTATATCCCATTTGTGCGAGGTTCAAAACCTTTATTATTAAAATATTTTAAGATATTTATTTAAACAAATGCACATATACAGTTCTTAGATTTTGATATATTTTACCTATAAATTGTTATTTGATTTTGCTTTCATTCGTGTACAATATTTAACATGCGAAGGCTTTTAAAATCAAGGAAATGAAAAATAAAGGCGTAAACATCTTTTGTACTTGTGCTTTAGCTCTGAGCATGGAATTAGCTCTAAGGTGAGTGTATTTAATTTTTTTATAATTATTAAGATAAATTTTTATGAAATATTGTTCTTTCATTCGTTTTTTTTTCTGTATATTCATTATGGCAGTATACTGTTTAATTGTTCTACATTTGAGCAATTTTTTATGGTAAGTAGTTTTAAATAAGCTAATTAACATTTCATAAAAGTTTCAGACTATTCGATGAATATTATATCGTGCTATTCATGGAATGAAAACTTCAAACTCATATTTCTCCATGTTGAATTTTTTGTACATATACTGCTATTCAAAACCCTAAGGCTTTTTTGATAATTGAAATATGGGTTTGAAATTTTTTATATATGTTCTGAAATGTATGTTTTGTAAAACTGCGCATGGAATTAGGTGTAACATGTTTAGTACTTTTTTTAAAAAAATTTCAAATTCAAAATTAATGTGTTTTAGGAAATTTTTGGAAGTTTAACTATAAAAAAATTAATAAAAAAATTAAGATCAGCAGCAGAAAAACCTTATGCACAGTTTTATGTAGTATATTATCAGGTACTTGGGGAAAAAAATTTGAAAGAAAAGAGACATATTTAAAAAAGCCTTAGAGATTCAAAAAATGCTTAAAAAAGCTAAAAAAAATTAAATTTGACAAACATTTTGCAACCAAGTAAAAAATTTTGTATGGAATTCTTATTAAATGTTCACCTTTCTGAAATCCAATTCAAACTAAGTATGAAATATTAAAAATGAAAAAAATTGAGAAGATGGTACCCTATGGCCTTGAAAAGATGAAATCAACTTGATGTCTGCCAATAATGACCGTTGTGTCAAATATTAGAGATTCTCTCTTTCCTTCTGATGATTCCAGTTAAGATGAAAAAAACAAACGGAAGGTTCATTGCAATACAATACGCGGAATGTTTATTGAAAAACAATACGCAAAATATTTTTCTTTATTTTTGTCAAAAATTCCAGTTAGATGAAAAAAAGATCCAAACGCTATATTTTTCCAGGAGAAAATAAATAATAGTTAAATCACAGGTCAGTCAATAAGGTTAGGGATATTATGGGTACCATTTGGGCCAACTTATCGCCCCTTTTTGTAATTACAAGATGCAACCTATTTTTTTGCATATTTCAAAACTTTATAGATCTAGACAGATTGAGTTAAAGAAGGACAAATTATGTTAAGTTCTGCTTTATAAACAAAGATTTCTGAAAATACATTAAAAGATCTCTTTCAAGATTACAGATCTCTTTCGAATTCAAATTTTCAATCATCGTTTTTTCCTTATTTTACTCATCCAAGTGATTAATAAAATTTAAACAATTCCTTTTTTTTTTAAAATTCATTCAGAAATTCTCAATTGAAAGCCTGTGTTTCTTTCAATTAATTCTACTTCAAGTGTATACAAGTATATAGATACGAAATTCATTATGAATTGTTTGTTAACATCAGATATTGAAGGTACACTTGGGCTATTGAGCGATGTCATTTTTTCAACCATGGTCAAATGACGAAAACGACTCCTAATCTGATGCTCCATTCTTCAAACTTTCACACCATGTCAATGTGAGAAATTTCAGGCATGACAAATTCAACGTGAATTAACTCCTCTACTAGGTAATTTTAGGTGACCAAGACTACAGGGTCCATGAACTCGCATCCTTGACCCATTGAGGTCACTCAAGACCTTTGGATCGAGCCAACTGTAACGGATTGCAATCAGACATATTCCTTCATTTAACTCATATTTTTATCCGACCAGTATTTTTTGTCCGAGTGATCCCAGACGTTGCTTTGATCGAGTCGTCGGCTCGAGTCCTGGTGCCACTAAAGACCTGCCTTGTAAATGAGTTATTGACACTCAAAGTCTTCCCGTTCGCGTGCAATGGAATTTTAAGGGGGTCCGGCACATAAATTTTTGAAAAATGATCGATTTTAAATTTTTTATATATTTTTGAAAAGTTCAAACAAAATTCTGCTTAAAATGATATATGATATATGGATTATTTATTTTTTAAAAGGAAGCCACTTTCCTTGGCGCGTGACAGGTAGGTGCTCCTCTAAGAGCGCCTTTCTTTCATTATGCTTAATTTTTCGATGACAGCGCGATTTGTTTTGTATGCAACTAATATAACCTTTTTTTACACATAAATAAAACAATTTTTCTTTGAAGAAAGGAAAAGACAACTCAACACAGTTATTTTTTTTCGTTTGGTTTGTTGTTAAATGAGATTATTCTTGCTTGAACTTGCTAATTGTGAATTCTAATTTATTTATTCAGATTTTTTTTCTGTGCAATCCACGTCTTACATTAAATTATTTATTAGTATTTTATTAACGACAAAAACTATATAGGGAGATCTAAAAAAATACTTAAAAAACTCAAAAATGTCGACGTTCAAAAAATGAATGCTCAAAATGTTCCAGCTATCACATCAGAGAGCACAGAAACTGTTATACAAAGTGCTTCCCAACGAAAACTTGTTTCAAACAACAGTTTATATGAAGATATGGAAGGAAGAATGAAAAAATTGTTTTAATAGAATTAAATTTATTGAATAAAGCTTTATTGAATTTTGCTGTTTGTAAAAACTGTGGCCATTCTATCTCATTGGAGGCTTCTGAAAAAGATGGAATTGTGTATTACATGGAACTTTGTTGTAGTTTTTGCGCAAAAAAGCATGGTTTCCATACGCCAACTAAATTGAAGAATAAAAATAAACTTTTCCACTCAAATATCAGATTGGTATTTGCTTTCAGATCTATTGGAAGAGGTCGTTCAGCTGCAGAAACATTCTGTGAACTTACGAACTTGATATCTCCACCTGAAAAATTCCATACTTATACAGAATTGTTGTTCGACTCTTCTAAATTTACCTGTGAAAAATCAATGAGAAATTATGTTGAGGAGGGAACACGAATAGAAGGTAGTCGTGGCATTGCTGTTGCCTTAGATGGTTCATGGCACAAAAGAGGATACCAGTCCCTCAATGGTATTGTTACAGCTACGAGTGTTAATACTGGAAAAGTTATTGACTTTGAAGAGTTTTCAAAACATTGTTGGTGCAAAACTGCATTTAATTCTCTTCATGAACCATCATGTATTGCCAACTATAGTGGAACAAGTGGAGGCATGGAAGTGAAAGGTGTAACGGCGACATTTGAAAGATCCGAAGCTCATTATGGCATTCGTTACACAAAATATTTGGGTGTTGGAGCTTCAAGAGGTTTTTCATCAATACTTGCCCTGAATCCTTATGACACTCAAGTGGAAAAATTAGAGTGTGTTGGGCATATCCAAAAGCGTATGAGTACCTGACTTTTGGATCTCAAAAGAAAAAAAAGAGGAAAAAAATTAAGTGATGGAAGAAGCCTAAGTGGACGCAATCGACTTACTGACATTTTAATTTCCAAAATTCAAAGGTATTATTGTATGGCCATGAGAAAAATTATCAATGATTTATATAACATGAAAACTGCTGTTTGGGATATTTATTTCCATCTTTTATCTGCAAATGAGGGCCGTCAACATGGATTGTGTCCCTCGGGTTCAAATTCATGGTGCAAGTTTTAGAAAGCAAAAGCTGAATTTAACAAAAAACATTCTGATAATAAAAAACATACCCATGTGCCATCTTCCCCCATGAATGAAATTAAGCCAATTTTTAGAGATTTAGCTGACCCTAGGTTATTAAAAAAATGTCTACATGGAAAGACTCAAAACCAGTTAATAATACCATATGGTCAGTCATTCCAGAATCTACGTTTGTGAAATTAAAAACTCTAAAATTAGGGGTAAATATGGCAATTGCACAATTCAATATGGACCATGTAGCCAAATTAATCATTCTAAAACATTGTGGTATTGAATAAGGTTTTAATTGAGTGTCATACTTTAAAAAATTAGATGCACGTACGATTCGTGTAGCCCAACGAAAGCATTTTGAGATACAAAAAAAAAAAACTAGATTGCTAAAAATAATTTTAAAAAAAGAAAACTAGAAGAGTCTTTTGTAGAAGCAGAGGGCAAAGAAAATGTTTCATATGCTTCTGGAAAGTATTAAAAAAGATAAATCGTCAAAAATTAAAAATTTTTACTTTAAAGCCTGTTTTTTCAAAATGCAAAATTTTTCCCTTTATGTACTTTTTCTCAGAAACTAATTAATGTAGGGTCCTCATATTTTCAGAAAGTATATTTTCAGCATGTTTACACATTTTAATAGAGGGAATAAGATATATCTTGCAAACTTTTTTAGATAACGTCTTTTTAAGCTAACTTTTATGGTGGGAATAGGACATTTTTTTAAAAATTCATAATTATTTTAATTTTCAGTAAAAAGACAAAATCCTTCATTAAAGTCTTACTGATAGTACATATAACCTACTGTAAAAATTTCATCTATGAGAAGCAAGTAGTTTCTGAGAAAAAGGTACATAAACTTACGTATTTTAACATGGGGCTCCTGTGGAAGTGCCGAAACCCCTTAAAAAATGGGCTGAAACTTCAGATGCCATCCTCATCATTTAACTGTGGCTCAATAAGTTGAAATGCGCTATTTCCACTAAAGAAGCTTCATGCTAATTCACACTAAAATGAATTGAATATATGGATACAAGGTCAAAAAATCAACCTTGATCAAAATTCAATACATCTGATGGGATCAAGTTAGGTTATAATCCAAATATTACAAATACATGTTACCGGCAAAGTATATGTTACCGGACGTCTTTAGGTAAAGTATAAAAAAAATATATGAATGACGTACATTCCTAAAAATACAAACGTTATTCTCATAAAATAATGAGAGAGCCATTAAAAAAATTATTTAAAACACGTAAAGGAAAATGAAAAAGTTGTACCAAAATAAATTTATGTTTTTCTTATTAAGGAAAACAAAATTTTCATACAGAGAGAGAGAGAGCAAGAAATTAAAATTAACCTACTTGTTGCAACATGGTAGGTTTGAATGACAATTTTAATTACATTTCATTACGTTTTTCACGCTATGACAATTCTTATGTTGGTACTTTGTTTTACTCATACATTTAAAAAATCCTCGGCCACTTCCATTGGACTGAGCAATTGCAACTGACAGGAGAGGAATTTCAGGAATATCTTTAATTCTAAGCAAGTTGTATATCAGTTATTAACATCTAGTACGTAAATTAAGTTTTAAAAAAAAAAACTTTTTTTTTTGCAGCATTAACTCGAATTTTTAGCAGCTTGTCGTCGAATAGTTGTTTCATGTCTATAGACCAGAGGTTGGCAACCTTTTATCTGTGGCGTGTTAAGCCATTCTACCAATATGATTCAGCGTCCCACACAGTAGGGCATTTTTGAAGTATTTCAAAAATTGACAAAAATTTGTTGAGCAGTGCAAAGTGACAATGAGAATTGTACCGCGTGTCACATGTGGCACGTGTGCCATAGGTTGCTGACCTCTGCTGTATACCATATGTGTGGGACTCCATCTCCAACACTACAACTTTCTCCTTCATTTTCAAGCAGCACAGGAAAAAATAAATTTTTTGTTGAACAAGTTTAAGTCAGATTGAGTATCTTGACTCTTCCGAACAAACCGCACTTTGCAACTAACAAATTCTGAGACTAAGGCACGCGTTAAAAGCCTCGTGTCTTGCCAAACAATATTCGAAACGAATCGGAGATGTCTTTCATACTTTGCCGTTTTCTCATTAGGCAATCTATACAATGCCTAGGCAATGTGAGAAATATGAATTATTCCATACATTCCCGGTTAGTTTTAGGCCTTCAATACAATGCCTAGGCATTCTGTAGAATGCCGGATTTCACACTTTGCCGGTAACACACACACACACATATATATATACAGGGTGTCCAGCCTTAATGTGACCCAATAGCTAATTCCCGAACCGTTCGGTTTAGATATGCACTTCAAGTTTAAAAAATGTTTTTAAAAAGGTAAGGAATGTTTTTACGTGCTTTTCGAACCAAAAAAGCTATTTACAAGAAATTACAAAAATTAAATTTTTATACGGTCCCCAGGTACTATCATTTGTATTTAGGGAAAGATTCAGCACACAAAAACAAAGTTAAGAGTTATGCCTACATAAATTTGAAGCATCTGAGTTGCTCGGAAAAGGGGCTCGTATATAAATTGAGTTTAGAGGACAGTAATTCACTATCTACAGAAAGAGCAAAAAACATCATAGAAAAATTAAAACATCGTAGTAAGCATCATCGATTGACAGTTTGTATTGCTGTATGGCAAACAATAAAAATTAAATTAAAGAAATACAACTTGTACCGAAAAGATTATATATATAAACATCTTGTTTTAACAAATAGCAGCAAAATAATACAGGATTTGCCTTTCAAATTATAGCATAATGTGGAATGATGCACCAATCATGAATCAGGGGCTTTTTATTATATCAGAATGACCAAATTAATTTAAATAATGGTGAAGGCACGAGACACAGGGGATACGTCTATTGCAACTCCCAGTTTTATACAAGCGCTGAACATCACGGGCAATTGTGCAATAAGATGGATGTCTTCGAGTGGGAAATTTAATGGCATAAAATCTTGCCGCCTTTCTCTTATTTCAATTACACTGCCCATAAAACGGTACCATTTCGCAGTATTCTTCATTTGTATACATCTCGTTCTCCCGTACTAGAATTCGTAATATTATAATACGACTGTATGCAATTGCAAGTGACTACACAACAGATTTTTTTAACGTTCGTCACGATCAGCGAAAACGCAGCAAATCAGACTGAAGCCGCAGCATACAAGTCTATTCTTTGGACTGCTTTCGAAATGTTTTCTTCGTCCAAAATATTTTACTTTTTCTACGTTTTACACGTACAAAGAGTAAATTTTATTTCTTAAGTACTCAATTATTGCATTATTAACGTATGCTTTTAAATTTAAAAACGATTTACATAAGAGTGACGTGCAAGAGCGAAAGTTTCCTAGCAGAGTTCCAACTAATTTTACTTTAAAAATGGCCCCTTACTAGCTTCTTGAAAATAGCCGAGAAAATGGATATATTGTATGATTTTTAAAGTTCCATAACTCGGCTAGTTTTTATCGTAATAAAATGAAACTTTTTGTGTACTGCATCTTTTCCTAAATATAAGTGATAGGACTTGGGGACCGTATAAAAATTTAATTTTTGTAATTTTTTTCTATATGGGTTTTTTGGTTCGAAAAGCACGTAAAAACATTCTTTACCTGTTTTAAAACATTTTTCAAATTGGAAGTGCATATCTAAACCGAATGGTTTGGGAATTAGCTATTGGGTCACATTAAGGCCTGATACCCTGAATATTGTGAGCATTTTCAATCAATTAAAATTTAACTATTCTATAATACAGATTACTTATTTAATGGCTGATATATGTATGTTAAATTAATGAATAAACGAGAGGAGATAGTTGTATTTAAGAGAAAACTATTTTTCAAAATTATTTTATTTCCTTTAATATCTTTCGCGAGACGACCCAATTCATAAACACCATAAAAAGTTTTCTATGGAAGCATTTTTGAAAGGACAATTAATGTGGATAATATCAACTCTACTAGCTCAGTCCTAACGCTGATTATTTCCTCATTATTAATAGGGTTCCAAACTAGTTACTTTTTCACTTACTTATCTTACTTGATGCAGTTACTTTACAAGTTAGTTTGTTTAATGATTGACGGTATAATATTTATTGCTGGTGGATAAAATTGCAGCACCGTAAAAGAGAGACTATACGAAAGTCTAATTCGCCTAAATCTCGTGAATGAGATTCGTTTTTAAGCGTAATTGAACGACCCAGGAGAGGAAAATGACATCTCAAGTTCTAAATAACGGAAAGTCAAGCACGGGGCTTCTCTTTCGGAAATCGCATTTTAATGGTGGTTATTTCTTAGAAGACGGCTACTAGAATGGGTCGGAATTCAATAACGGCAGGATGGTGTTCTATCCAGAAGGTGGCTTATCGTTCCACGATTTTGTTATTCGCATTTGTCATGGAATCCAAAATGTCTTGTTAATAAGGAATCGATGGATTCAGGAGAGTCCAATTGAAGTCCTATCCGTTATGAAGAATAACATTAATAACTAACTCGCATGTTGGTAGATTGATTTTGCAGGATCCACATCATCGACCTTGACTCAGGAAGTGATCTGCACGGAAAGTATTCTCATGGAAGTTTCGACGGTGTGGACCCTGTGAACCAGCAAATTTCCGTAAAATGTAATCGTTTTAACTTTCTTCTTTCCTGTATACGTTAAGTCACCTTTTTATTTGTTTTTATGCAGTCTTAAGGGCAGCAGTGTATATTTATCGGTGTTGTTTTCTCATAACTTTTCCTTATGTCTGTTATCATTATATGATGTATGTATAGAGTAGTGAATTGATATTTAAGTAACCAATTAATAAAACGAAAGAAAATATATTAAATTTGCTTAGTTAATTACTTTGAATCTATTCTCTAACTTACAACACACAGAAGCTTGTAATCTAAAATTAAAATTTTATATCACATTGCCACATTTACAGTTCATATTTTTATGTATTATTTCTTAAAATTAATCTATTAATCGTTTTGGGGGAAAAGCAAAATTGTTGAAACATCTTTATTGTTCTGTTGTATCATTTATACGTCATTTAGATTAATGGAAAATAGTACACTGCATCTTAAACTTGGTTAATCTATGATAAAATTATTTCCCTTTTTTCCCTATGCTTTCTTCCTACTATGCTGTATACGCACAACAAGTGAAGTCTTCTTGGGGATGCATTGCTATTTTAATGGCCGTGTGTGTGTGTGTGTGTGTGTGTGTGTGTGTGTGTGTGTGTGTGTGTGTGTGTATGTGTGTGTGTGTGTGTGTGTGTGTGTGTGTGTGTGTGTGTGTGTGTGTGTGTGTGTGTGTGTGTGTGTGTGTGTGTGTGTGTGTGTTATTCATTAATAATATTGTTTCGTTGATCGGGATTCGAGGATTTCAAGCAGATTAGTCGCAAAGAACATGACGGTTCTTTAAGAGAGATGAGAATTTATTGTCGAAAATCAATCCTTGAAATACAGGATTCAGCAGCAAAATTCACAGAATAAATACCAGAAGGACTTCACTCCTTCTATAGCACTCAGACACAATATCAGTGCCTAAAATACAATAAGCTAGATTATTCACAAGCACCGCTCGTCCTACTCAATGCTGTGTTATCGCTATTCGACTCTTCACGGCAAGGCAAGACTATTAATCGCTAGTCAAAGCAATACTTACTAATCGCTGGTCAAAACAAGACTCGTTTTTCGGCGAGCATCTCTCTATTTATACTCCTCACGGATCCTTCGAGAAAGATCAGCTTGCCTGATAGGTCTTGAAATTAGCGGATTTCTCCACTAATTTCCACAAGAATCCATAGGGTTTTGAACTCATCAAAAATGGTCGCAAACATGGTCAGCAAGTCTCTAAAATTGTTACCAAAAATGAGGCTAACTTGGATCTATCGCCGAGATTTCGCCAAGTTCCCATTGAATCGCCATTATAGCGTTGCTTGAAAATATTACAAATTTAACGTAAAATAAAAATAATATAGGGTAATATGAATGCATTACACATCCAAATACAAACTACACTGCTGGCCGACGTAAATGCAACACCCTGAAGGAAACACGCAAATAACATGAAATTTACAACATGCATTAGCGGAGGTGAGAAATGCAAATGATTAGAATTTCAGCGCAGACACACATCATGCACGCCTGTGGCACCACCTCAAAGCTCTATTTAAGGCTTGGAGATTTTGACGATTTCAAGTTCGGTAATTGTGTTTTTCTTGTGGTTTTTTCAAGAAACGATCAATTATGTCTCGTAGAAAACAGCGATCAGCTTTTGATCAACTATCCGAGTTCGACAAAGGAAGGATAGTGGCCTACCAAGATTGTGGATTATCTTTCAGGGAAATCGGTAGTCATGTTGGACGAAACCAAATAACTGTAATGCGGATATGTGACAGCTTGGATGTAGGAGGGTACGACGGACCGACGTGGTCGATCGCATCCACCTCAGTGCACCACTTCACATGAAGACAGGCAAATTGTGCGCATGGCAGTAACGGATCGCTCAGTCACATCACGAACCATAGCACAGCACATAGAGTCTGTAACGCATCATTCAGTGTCTGCGCGTACCATTCGACGCCATTTACAGCAGAGTGGTCTGTCCACAAGACGTCCATTGCTTGGTCTACCCTTGACACAGAGCCACAGACGTCCCCACCGCCAATGGTGCGATGAAAGAAGGTTGTGGGTGGCAGACTGGAATGAAGATGTCTTTACTGACGAGTCACGCATCTGTCTGCAACACCACGATGATCGAATTCGCGTCTGGAGACACCGTGGAGAGAGGATGCTGATCAGTTGCGTTATGCACCGCCACACTGGTCCTGCACCGGGTATTATGGTATGGGGCGGTATTGGATATCACTCTCGCACTCCTCTAGTACGCATTGCCGGTACTTTAAACAACCAGCGCTACATCTCCAAGGTGTTGGAGCCAGTTGTCCTTCCTTACCTTCAGGGCTTGGCCACAGCCATATTTCAACAAGATAATGCGTGACCACACGTGACACGCATTGTCCAAAGGTTTTTCGTCAATCACCAGATTGAATTGCTTCCCTGGACGGCTCGCTCTCCGGATCTTTCTCCGATAGAAAACATGTGGTCCATGGTTGCTCAACGATTGACCCAGATTACACCCCCAGCTACCACACCAGATCAACTTTGGCAACGTGTGGAAGCTGCATGGTCTGCTGTACCCCAAGAACACATCCAAAGTCTCTTTGAATCAATGCCGACTCGTGTGGCAGCGATGATCTCCAACAATGGCGGCTACTCTGGCTACTGATTCTGGCAGGAACCACACTTCACAGAAGTCTATAAATTTAATCATTTGATACTTGGTCAACATGTTATCTACGAAATAAATTTTGTTGTGCTATCTTTTGTCTTTCTTCGTGTTGCACTTACGGCGGCCAGCAGTGTATTTCCACTATTTTATAGGAGATTCGTAAAAATATACTAAAGTACTATAATTCTAGCTTAAGACCAAGCAATGAACAACAAAATAGTAAGAGCGTACAGGGCGACGTAGAACAGCAACAATAAAAAAATAGTAAACTCTTAGCTTTAGGGCTAAGAATGAAAGTTTTAAGGGGATGTCGATTAAATCAGATTTTTTTCATTTTAGTATTTTTAATAGTTTAACTATCACCAATGAAATGTTTTGAAGATGCTGAAAAATACTTACTTAGTGAACCCTTCTCTTTTTTTATTTCCATTGTACTCAACACTACCTTTTGAGATGAAATTGTGAATGCAAAACCATTCCACTAAATCGTCCCTGAGGATTACTCTGAACTTATGAAAGTGTGTTGCAAACTTAAGTTTCTGCATCTCCTTCCAAGTAATCAGCCTTCTCTTACTTGAAAATACTTTTAAAATCCTTGAAACAAAATAAATAAATATCCGGCTTTAACGTAACAAAAAAGTTGCGGAAATTATAAAAAGTAACAATTGTATTGCCGCATACTCAATTTTTTCACGAAAAGTGATCATTTGGAGAAGTATGTTTTTCTCTCTTATTTATTTAGCTCTACTGAGAGATTTTTATTCATTTTCTGGTGGTGAAGATCTTGCGTGTGTGTGCGTACATTTCAAGTTTTCTCTACACTCGCTAGCCTTTTTTTTTCTCTTTGGTCTTAAGCAAAAATTATTTGTTGAGCGTGACATTTGAGGTACACTTTCGATTGCACGTTACTCAGTAGTTTGAATTCCCCCCCCCTAATGTATTTGGTCATCTGATATTTTTTCTGGGAAGAAAAAATATTTTAAATACTTTCACTTTGTCTGTCATCTCCGAAATATTTTCGAAATAACAAAATTACAAGCAAAGAAAGGAAATAGGCAAATCTAAGTCTGACATTTACCGAGAAAAAGAATACAATTTCCATTAATAACACCCAAAATTCCTATTATACCTGGAGTACATAATGAATATCCCAACTTTGTAGGGCCATTAAAAAAACCAAAAAAACATATATTATAACATTGTTCGTTAACAAGAGTTGAAAGTTGACAAAAGTGCATAAAAAATGGGTCGTTGGGTTTATTTGGATATACTGCAGATATGTTTATTGCCCCACTTAGAACTTAGTGATCTCATTCTAAAGCAGAATGGTATACCGCCCTATTGACACTTAGTTTTTTGTGAGTTTTTAAATGAGAAATTGCCACACCGGTGGATTGATCAACGAACATCCCAGCACCTTATTTATCACTTTATAGTACATCACTCCATATGATTTTTTTCTCTGCTTCAAACATCTAGAGCATGTTTCTGTTGTATTAAAATTTATTTTTCTCAAAATAAACATTCTTCTTACTATTCAAATTTTAGTTAAAAAACACAATATTTAAAAATTATGGTCTTTTTTGTAAAATAACTAGAATTACATATGGGCTTTCGATTACATAGCTTCTATAATTTATTGACAAATTTCTCAAAGGAAAAAATATTTTGAATGTTTTTTCTGTGTAAAAAAATGTATACCTCAAAGTTTTTTTTTCTTTTCTATCAATAATTCAATTTAAAATTCTATATGTTTAAATTTTTTTTATATTTAAAAATATGTAAAAAATTTTTTTATCAAGGCACTATTTTAAATTTTAAATCATTAGGAATAATTTTAGTTTCTAGAGAAAAATGACTAAAAAGAGTAAAATAACTTTAAAAAATTATCTGAATATGTTTTTCAAAACATTGTCTGATATCAAACCATATTTTTACCTTCATTTTATGAAGATTAAAGAAACGGTACGTGTCAGCATCTTATGTCACCTTAAGAAAAGGTAAAAATTAAATAAGTAACTTAAATTGATGCCTCCTGTTTAATTTATTTTATAATTGTTTTACCATTTAATCTGATAGTCGCATCAGCCAAGACAATTCTTTTCAATAAATTAGCAATTTTAATTGGCAAAGACCTAAGGTTTCATTGAGTCATGTGTATTTTTTGAGCAAAACATTCCTTTTTTTTTCTAAGTACATCTATAACTAAATTTTTTAATTGAAAAAAATGCATTTCTTGAGGATTTGTATTCGATAATCAATATTTTCCACTTTTTCAGTCTTAAAACTGTTTCATAAAATGGAAAATTAAAGTGAATTTTCAAATGGATTTGAAACCTTATTATTTGATAAAAGAAAAAATAGTAGAATACATATCTGCAACTTCTATGTGTTTCTCGTACAATGTTTATATATTGTTTCAGGGTTGCTTGTAGACGTAATTAAGAATCAGATTCCTCTAAAATTTTATACTGGAACTTTCTAGTAAAAACAATGGTTTGACAGTTAAAAATTCACACTTAAAAATCCACAATAGAACTAGATCAAAGTTCCCATTAACATAAAACATGGGAATACACATTCGTAGTTACGGGAGAAGAATAAAACCAACAGTCACTACCCAACTCTGAACCATTGCATTCTTTTTAAGTGGGCTGTGAAACCACTTGTGTTGACAGAAACCACCCTAGGCCCTTCTAGATTTGTCTTGGAGCATCTACTTTTGTCGTGAAATTTTTCGGGGGAGACATTTCAATAGCATATTTGTCACCAAGGTATTGAATCCAATCTAAACTTTCCGTCATGCTTTCGATTGTTACAGAATTTCTTTAAAAAAGTAACATTTCCTTGAGTGTTGAAAATTGGAAAAGACGTGGAGGGAAATGTTGGCTTACCTTCCGAGGCATTTCGCTGTATTTCTATCGAGAGAAAGAATCCTTCCCTTCGTGTGTCACGACTCTCTGCATGATCTTCTCTCGTGGGGCTCTTTGCCTAGAGACTTTACCTGCTTTCCATCCTCCTAGTATTTATGTACTCAATACTTAACTTCATCTTCGTACACTTTGATATCATTTATTTACCTAATAAATTGTTACTAGTCTATTAACAAGCATGTCGCCAGTAAAATCGATCCAACAACTCTAGTAGTGTTTTTGTATGCATCACATAGTCTTCTACCTTCCAAAAAAGAACAAGCAAAAATTAAATGTCCATTACATTATTCTATAAAATAAGCTCATTCCCAAAAAATTTCAAGTAAAAAATAAACTGTCATGTAAATCAAAAACAAATTCAACAAACAATACAGAACATGCAAACATCTATAGAACAAAACACAAGTTTTCATTCCTTGTTTCAGCAATAATAGATACGCTCGTATGATATTTCAAATTTTTAACAACAAAAAAATTATTGGATCTCATTAAATCCGAATGTCACAAAAATATATAATCAAAAAAAAAAAATATTTCGTTTCGAAATAGAACTTGGATATAAAAATGGAGCCCATTTTAATTCTTTTACCAAGATATATTAACCAACAATAAGATATAAGAAGTTAACCAACGAAAAACAATATTCGTCAAACCGTCGAGAAACGAGTCTTTTCGAAGTTACAATAATATACCGATTTGGTGCTGTGTCCTGTGCATAATATCTGAAATTAAAAGATACTTAGGTATCTGTTTATTCAAGTTTCAAGTTAAGTACCAATACACATTTCTAAATTATTTAAGTAGGAAGATATTGAAATTATGATTAAGTATTTTCTGTATTTTCACAATTTTTCAAAGATTGAAAACATCAGGATTTCCCCTAAATATGTATGTTGCTTCGTGATGAGTAAAAAAATTACTCGTATTGTATTGTGATGAGTATGTATAATTCGTGATGAGTAAATTAAATACTTCTGCAGAATGGGAAAAAATAGTAATCATTTTATGTAGATTATGGAGATTTCACGCGAATATTATGGATAAAAGTAAAGTGGTCTTGATTTTCGTAACAAATTGGGTTTTTTTAAAGTATAGATAGCAACAGCAAATAAGGAATGACAACGATAAACAGTATTTGTTTAAAGTGGGGCAAATAATTCTAAAGTTTATTTTTATAAAACCCCTTTAAACTGATGGGACAATAAATAATAATAATCATTTAGGTTTTAGCAAGTATAGACAATGTTTTTTTTTTATTTTTTGAAATAAAACAGGTACTTATTTTAATTATCTCAGAAATATACTGTATTGTTTTGTAAAAATTTGTTAAAATATTTTTAGTTTATTAAGTTCAGTCGGTTGTTTTATCCTAATTTTATGACCTAAACTTTTAAATTTATTTGCTTTCAGGAAAATCAAGTCCTTAGTTAACAATATAAATATGTCTTGCAAAAAATATAAAAGTAGAGCGGAAAAACGAAAATTACTGTTAAATCGAGAAAAAGAAAAAGTTAAATGTGTCAAAATTTAAACTTTTTTTTTACAATGGAACAAAGTCCTAGGGCCTTTGCAATGGAACAAAGGCCCCCTAGAACCTTGGGACCCCCTCCCCCCGCCATGCGGGGTTGTGGGGGTGTACGTTACCGCACTGAAGTGAAAGGGAAATTATTTTAGCCAAAGAAAAACGAGAAACACCATCAAGCAAATATCAATGATGAAAGAATGCAAATCTCGATGACCTTCTGAAAAAATATATTGTTCAGCCAGAGGACATCAGTAATGCCCGGACCGAAAAGTGTTTAAAAAATCTAGACTTTGAGTTTAAAAAATACCTTGACGTGGTTCGTGGTCTAGATCGCTAAGTAATAATTTTATTGATTACATCCTTTCACATGAAACGAGTTATTTTCAAAATAAATATCCAAACAATATATATTCATCAGGAATAACGATTTTCAGATTTGTCGACTAATTCATTCTACCGTTTCCAGATTTGGCGGATTCCAGTTACAACCCTATAAAAGCGAAAACGTTTGCATCGGCAATTTCTTACCGTACTATAAACAATTGTCTAGTTTTTCTGAAAATGGAAATAAAAAAAAGACTTATGAATGTGAAAAAAAATATTTATGTTCTATATATATATAACCCAGCGTTTCTCAAACTTAGAGCTGCGACTCCTGAGAGGGTGATAACCTTACGTAGGGGCGCGAGTCTATCGAAAAGTCTGAAATAAAATAGTTAAAGTCATTATTCATTTACCGAAAGGAAGCAAAAAACAAAATACATTCTGGCAAGATCAAAAATAAAATGCATATTCACACTGATAGAAGATACTTATCAATGTATCAGTGCGGCAAAAAGTATTTAATAACCGATTGATCAATACTAAATCAAAAGCAAGTTTAGTAATTACTAGTGACTTCCATGGGCTGCCATATACAAAATATAATTCATATTTTGATAATATGTGCAGTTTATAATATTAAAGTCGCATTGTAGCTTTAGCGTCCAAGTACATAATTATTGCATTCAATACAATGTTATTGTATGACGCACGATGAAAATTAGGACTAAAAATTGGGTCGCAAATATGGAATGTTTGAGAATCACTGTTCTAACCACTTAACTCAGACATAAAATCTGTTTTTCTAAATTCTCTTGTCGGATCTGGGAATGAAATATAATTAATTGCTTCATTTTACCAAAACAGCTGAGAATTAATTCAGAGGTCTCCCCGGAAAAAATAATTTCTCACAAACACTTCGATTCAAAAAGTGTACTTTTGTGTTTAATACTGATGCAAATTTCAGATAGAATATTGAGCTTTTCTTAGTCAGAAATATTTCAAACTTAGCTCTTCCAGATTTCCTTCAGTTGGCTGATCCTACAATATGTAAACCTGGCACTAAAAGGATGCCAATGGGTATTCCAGATTCTAAAAAATGACGTATTTAAGATGAATTCATCAATGTGAATATTTGATAGTTTAAAAAACTAAAAATGTATGCTTTTATTGTAGATAGAACTAAAAAATGAAAAATAAATTATAGTTTAAAAGAACTAAAAAACACGCTTTTATGGTTAACCGAAATAAAAAGTAAAGAAATAATTCTTAATATAATAATAGAATGACGAACGAGAAAATTGATGTCATTGAAGTAAAAGCGTGGGGTGCTTTGTACTACATTTTTACACTAACTCAGCATTTCGGGTTAGAACTATTAAGAAATTATAACAATTGATATAGAGCACCCCATACTTTTACCCGGATGACATCAATTTTCTCGTTAATCGTTTTATGCTTATATTAAGGATTATTTTTTTACTTTTTAGTTCGTTAAAAATTAAGCGTGTTTTTTATTTTTTTTAATCTATAATTTATTTGTTTATGGATCAATTTCACTACCGCAATTCATGCCAACTTTCACCATAATTCCCAAATTAGCAACCCCAAATTCGCATGAGTTGTAGGCGCCGTCGTGTGTTTCTTCGTTTCCTATTTCTCTCCGCCATTTTAAGCCTAACCATTCTTTGATCTAATTCTATAATGCGAATCTGGGATTGCGAATTTTTAGTAAAATTTAATAGTAAAATTAATAAAAATAGTAATGTAATTTTCTTATATAATTACTATTATTATATATAATACTAAAATAATATAAATTTTATAATAAAATAAATTTTATGAAAGTTAGTTGTCCTTTTTCTGTTATTGATTATTATTTCTTTATAATTACTTATTTTTCACATAGCATTTCTCGCTCCATATTCCCATATGTTTTATTCAATGTCACCAATAGGGCTGCGATTATATTATAGTACGATATACCTTTTAAGTTTCTAGCAAAAAATTGTTTAAGAAAAGTAGCAAAAAACATTCCTGCAGAACAAAAGTTCTTTAAAAATAATTCACCAATAGTGCTGCGATAATACTATTATATTATAGTACGATAAACCTTTTAAGTTTCTAGCAAAATATCCGGACATTTGCTTAAGAAAAATAGCAAAAAATTCTGCGGAACAAAAAAATTTTAAAAATAACTCTTACAATTAGTTCACTTCTATTGTGTGTGATTTCCAAAAATATCCTAATTGTATTCAAATTGCCGACTTTGTAAAAAGAAGGCATACTTAATTTCCCAGGCTGCTCTCCAAATGATTCTCCAAATTTTGTCATTGATATCCATAACAGATTGAAAAATTGGTTGTTTTGTAGGGAATCTGGTCCTCTCAAGGAAAGGGTGTGTTCGTCCAACAGCAAACAATAACTGATTCGTAAAAGCTCAGACTTGCGCAGAAACTCAAATGAATTGCTTCGGCGCATGTTAAGAAATAGTGTTCTAAGAAACAGAATAAGACGGTGATTAAAGGGGGCTGATCCTTTTCCATCCAATATAAAAAATTTGGGATTATCCAGACAAAATTTAGCTACTCCCGTAACACCAATTATTTAGTGCGCTTCATTTTTCATAAAAAAGGCGAAAACTTATATCCAGGCTAACCAAACCGAGTATCACCTACAACGTATTGTAACATTAAACAATCTAGAAAATGGAAATATATTAACTTCCAATATACGTTAATAACTCAAATTGTAAGGTTATCTACCCAACACTATTGGATATCTAACTGCTATTATAGCCCATATTAATTGCTGTTGCAAAAGAACAATCTTATATTGAATCACGAATAAAACTTGAATAAACCTGAGAGAATAGAGGATATAGAATTGAACAAAAAAAATTGTAATTTCAGCAAAAAACCCGAAATAAAAAAACGATTTTTCTACCCACGTCCAGAACGAATAGCTGACGCTGAGTATTATCTCGGAACCTCACCTACGCTTCTCTCTCTCTTTTTTTTTCAAGTACACTTTTTAAAAGAAAATTTTAAAGAATTTCTTAAATTTTTCTTTCAGATATTAGAAATAAGAGGGGGAAAAAGGCGATTCTGGTAAAATAATTTCTGTTTAAGCTTAAATGTATTTAGTTCGGATCGAAAAAAGATCCTATATCAATCAATAGAAATAGATCCCTTTTCGATTTAAGGTAAAAGAAATTGAAATCAAAGAGGTTAAATGATCTTGAATCAATAGCTTAAAGAGAACTCTATGATTCCTTAGGAAAATGCAATGCTTTCTGGGGGACTGATTGTTAACAACCGAAGCCAATCTTTCGGAGATTTTATTTTGAACTGAACAATATTAATTAAAAGAGAGAATTGCCGAATATTCTTAATTGGCATCTATAAAATATCATTCTCAAACAGGCATTTTAATTTTCGTTTAAAAGAAGGAAAACAAAAACAAATTACTCACTTAAAATGTATTAAAAGTTGGGAAAATTACGTGTTTTTATTGGTAAGCATTGCCATATCTTCTGAACAACTGGACCAAACATTAAGTTTTCTTACAGAAAAGGCTACGGTACACTAGCCGGATAGAGGGGCTGTGATGCACGTTAAACCTTTACAGGTTCAAGTCCTTATCTTGATGTGGTAGGGAAATTTAGAGAGTGGCATTATATATATATATATATATATATAGCTCAAGTACCATCCTCGCCGCGCTTACCCGAGGTTCAAAAATGCGAGATCCGCGTCAGAATTAGCCCTAGTAATTAGCCCCCCTTCCGACGTAAATGAAACAATCCAATCAATCTTCCTTCTAAGTACAAGTTCAAGTTACGAATCAAGTTCCTTTTTCATGAGTTTTTTAACCGAGCCGCAATAGCCGAGGGGTCATTGTCATCGGCTCAGATAAAAAAGATCCGCCTTATGGAGGGGCTTCCAAGTCCTCATGTTTGCGTAATGCGCAAGTTTGGATACCAAGTGGTATTTATTTTCCGTGCTTTTTCCCTCACATTTGAAAAACTAATTTATAAGGGACAGTTTTATGTATATGTGTTCTTGTGTGTATGAAATAGATTCCTATATACCGGGTGGTTATAATTAGAGTTACAATATTCAGAGGCCTGTAGAACTCATTATGCTTATCGGATTTTGATAAAACTTGGAATATATGCTATATGGACCATGGCGAAAAGGTTTCTGCAATAAAAAAATAGTTCAAATTTTGACAACTAGCAGGAAATGTGGTGCCCAAAGAAGAACAAAAAATATGTTAGAATCTTTAAAATTTATTCAATTACAGAATATGCTCAATATGTGCTCCACTAACATCAACAGCGTGTTGAAAGCGCATTATAGAGTTTATAATAGTAGCCCGAAGCAACTCAAGAGTGATTTCAGCCACATGGCGTATAATGCTTGCTTTAAAATCAGTTAAAGTCCTAATTTGTTCTCTATGGACACGGTCTTTTAGAAATCCCCACAACCAGAAATCACAAGGGCTTAAGTAGGGTGAACAAGAAGGCCATTCCTCCGGAAAATTTCTGTATATTACAAGATTATCGCCAAAGGTGCAGTATTTTGACTTGGCGCCCAATTTGAGGAGTTGTTCCATCTTGCATAAAGAAGTGGTTTTCATATATTGTTGTTCCAGAAAAGTAGGAATGACCTACTGTTGAAGGAGCTCACTGTACCATGCACTCGTGACAGAGCATCTTTTAGGATCTTGTGGAGTGAGAGCTTCAAAGAAAAAAGGTCCAAGGATAAACTCAGCGGTAAATCCGCACCTAGCGGTCACGTAATCAGAATGCAATGGTTGTTGATGCAGTACATTAGGAGAAGTACCCCATATGCGCCTATTTTGACTATTCACAGCTCCATCTAAATAAAAGTGTGCCTCATCAGACCGTAGAATTTTCCAAGGTTTCGCGTCATCAACTTGATCAACTTTTTGTACTGTTGACCACGGAACCTCTAATTCACGTAACACTGATCTACCACTTGCTGAAGGATAGATGGAACTGGAGACTCTTTCAACCCCAATCTTCGACAGTTTCAGTCCCAACCAGTTTCCGTCCTCTTCCGGGCAGCACAGCCAAATCTCCAGTCTTCAAATTTCATGAGGAGCTTCCAATCCTCCATATGGGATCTTTTCGCAAATCTTTTAAAAGACGATATTCATGCAGAGCAGTTAAGTGCTTGCTGCCGTTCTGATAAAACATTTTGGCCAATAAAGCTCGATTTTTTTTGTAAGGGCAGAATTAACGATGACGAATACACGCTGAATGATTCTCTGGTTATGACTGCAAGTTTTACGGATTTTACGGATTCTACAGAGGTTTTACGGATTTGGATACGGAATATTCGAAAAAAGCCACCTGGTGGTCGAAATTTGTACTAATTTTGTTATTATTATTATTGAAGAAATCTTCTCCCCATAGTTCATATAGCATATATTCCAAGTTTTATCAAAATCCGATAAGCATAATGAGTTCTACAGGCCTCTGAATAGTGTAACTTTAATTATAACCACCCGGTATGTGACAAATGGAATAAAGAAAATCTGATCAAATAAATGTTATTATGAACTCCATTTCTGTGATCCAAAATGGTTTAATTAGATCAGATTTTTTTAAATAAAACTAGGCATCAAATAAAACTTTTGATTCGGATCACAAGAATTATCTAGTATTTATTAAAATTATAAAATACTCAAATTTAAAATTACTTATTCCCATCGATTTGCGATTAAAAAAAAGAAATATGTGACATTAAACTGTCAGAAAATATTTCGAAAGTTAATTTATCTGGAAAAGGACTGCTTTTCAGTCTTAACACATTATGATAGCTCATTACGAAGGCAGACCTTAATTATAATGAAATAAATAGATTCTAAGAGCAAAAAATATTACTTAATAATTCTTTTATTTCGATTCAGTTGGAGGAAAAATCTATTCCAAGGTAAATGAAAATTCATTTTTAAAATTCATTTTTTCTTAGAGTAAAATACTTTACTAAAAATCTGCAAATACTAAATAAAAGATTTAGTCACCCAACCGGGTGTAGTGTTTAGTGACTATACGGCCCTGCGATGCCGTAGGGCCTGCATACGAATCCCGGAGAAGGCATTGATGTGTTTGTATTGTAATCCTTCATGACTAAATTCCTTCTTTCCTTTGTTCAATGTGTGCTTCATGCTTACTTCTGTAAGCCCCCGTGTAATACTTTGTGGTGCACGGGGATTTCTAAATGTTCTCAATTTTAAAAAAAGGGTTTCTTTTCATTCGAATATGTTTATAATCCGCATATTACTCCAAATAGGGATGATTCTTTTCAGTTATGGATTCATTTAATATGCCTTTTTTAGAACTGTATTAAATAATTTTATTTTATTTTTAGGATAAACTCTTTTTTTATGTTCTTAGAATTGTGTCAAGATGGGACGAAAGCTGTATTTTCAAATTTGAAGTCGTTGCAGCATGACAGAAGATGATGTCACGTTTGAAAATATATGACTGATATAAAGAAAAACACATAATATATGAAGTAAAAGTCAAATTTCACATAAAAAAACCCAAAATAAATGAGAAAAATCACTGGCCTAGTTAAAAACATCCTAAAGATGTTTTTCTTTCAGAAAATTAAAAAAAGAGTTTGCCTCCGTCTTTTTACTACTGTTTACAAAAATTATATAGATTTTCTACTCATTACAGTAATTCCAGATTAAAGAACGAAAATACAAAAGAATCAATGCTGAGTTTCTTCTTGACGCAAATTCTATCTTGATGTAAAAAAAAGAGATCAATATAGACATTAGATGGAATATTTACGCGGGTGAAGAAAAAAAATCCCGACTTAATTCATATGACATGATCACGTGTTGAGTTGCATTCACGTATTTCCCGCCTAACTCCAACACAAAACACACGTATTTTGCTTTCTTACTACGTATAGTCTATTATTCTTTATTTCGTCTTAAATGACGTACTGCGCAGCAGTAAGAGTAAAAGGAAAGTATATATATATATGATACTGAATCGTTCTACCAGTTCTATTCTCTAATCCAATTCTATTGAAAACACGGATAAAAATAGAGGAAAAGCGTTCGGATCTTTTGGAGGAAAATATTTCGAATACCAAAATTTCATATACATATTATGTATGCATTTTAAAATGCCATGCAGTGGAGCCAATGGACTGAATTCATAGTAAAGTTTGGGGTATTGAATTGATTACATAACATTTCTGGTAAATATGAAAAAATAGCGTCATTTAATATTAAGATAAAGTTTTCTTTTTGCTGTTCATTTCAGCATTAATGCTTTTCATTATTTGATTTGTTTCAATTCTGTCAAAATGTTTGACCTGAGAAATTTTTAATTTCCTTTTCAGTGAAATTTGTATGCAACAACTTTTTTAAATATGAGTATTATTTTGCATATTTCAAGTGTTACTAGATAATCATGTCTTCTGGAACTATGTCTGGAAAACTTTTAGAAACCACTTATTTCAGAATACAATAACACTTCAAATTCATATATTTGTATTATTACAAATCAGAATTGAAGGGAACTGAAACCCCCATGCCACCCCATTTTTGCGGGAGAACGCACCCTAAGAGTAGTCCCTCCCCCTTCCTCACAAGAGGACTTGCGGCTCGAAGGCTATTTAGAGTACCCTCATGCCATAAAGGCACAATACATTTTCCAATATCCATGCCTTCTCCGGGAAAATACTCTTTTCACGTACAAAACAAAGTAATATCTTTTATAGTCTTTCAATGGTTGGTTGGTTTATGGAAAGTTATTTTCATCTAGGAACGAGGGTTCAATATACCACGGCGGTAATCTCTAGACAGTTGTTCGAATAGAGATCGTCCAGGGAACAGTCACTAATTCGTTGTTAGATCGCCAGAATGGCGGGGTCAGGGGTCAGTTCTATATCTGGGCAGTTCCTACACTGCAGGTAGGTTCTTGTTCCATCTTTGTGGATTTTCATCCCTCTCAGGTGACAGGTCCTGAGTCTGGTGAGGATATTCGCTCAAGTCCTATTTGTGATGAGTAGTTTAGAAATTTGGTATTGAAATTTTACAGTTCTGTCTTTGAATCTGGGCCTTTTTATATCTTTCAGTGGGACTACAAAAAGTAGTTATTTCGTTTTCTTGCTTTTTTTAGCTAAGGCATCAGCGGTATCGTTTTCCAACATGGGCATAGTCTTAGAATATAAAAAAGGCATTTTATAAATTGTAATAAATTTCTCAATGTAAAATAAAATTTCCACATGCTTTAGTTACTTATAGTATATTCATGTAATGTTAAAAATCAAATGTCAATAAATGATGTGAATTGTAATTATTAATTTAACTGGGGCTATCGAACAAAAATTTTCTCTATTCCTGTATGGAAGAAATTTTCATAGAAACAATTTAAAATGTTCATAGTACTTTGTTTTAAGCAATTTCTTAAAAATGCCTAGTTCTTAATATGATCAATTCCCCTTTAACTTAATAATATAGAAGAGTGCTTTTTTTTAACTTTGGTGACAGTAACTTCTAAAAAAAATTTTCAAACATTTGTAGGTGATAATTACAAAGTCAGACAATCAAAGGTATCAAATGTTAGCATTTTATTACATTGATTTCAAATATAGTATTTAAAGGCTTCACATTGTATTGGTAAATCACAAAATATACAGTTTATATTCATTTCATGGGATTATAAAAATAAAATTCATTTTTCTCGAAGGATAAATCTTTTTTAATTATTAATCAAAAACTTTCATGTTAAAACTAACATCAATATTCCTCAAAAAGAAAATCTCTCTTAAGAACAAGTTAGAGAGACCAAACAATTATTGTCAACTAGGGGTTATTCAAGAATATTAAATCATGCTATATTATATATAATGTTATTTGATTGTATTTAATTCATCTCTTGAACAAAATTTTCTCGCACAGAACTGGTCATATAAATAGTTTAAAAATTCAATGGAATGAAATGCTAATTTTTATTTTCGATTTAAGGAATCGTAGTTATTGGAGAACATTTCGAGAGCTTGGACAATAACACACAAATAGAAGCATCTACATATATCAGAATGATACCATAAAGACTAAAAATGTTTGTTCATTAACAATTTTAGCATCCAATGTTTTTAATGTACAATCTGTCAAAAAAGTATTGGGACACACTACCAGTTCATAGATTTTTATAGTAATTGTTTACTTAAACAAACAAAGGAATCTAAAAAAAGGAAGTAAATGTTATTTTGGTAAATTCAAATAATAATAAGTTGAACAAAACTCATACATTAATGCAATTATGGTTAAAATGGAAAATAAAAGAAATCAAGTTAAAAAACGTGCTCAAAAAAGTATCGGGACACTTCCCAATAAATTAAGACAAACAATTCAAACTTAGAAATTAATATCTTTGTTGGGTCTCTCTTGCTTTTTTTTTTACCTCTCGAAGTCTATTTGGTATGGAATAGATCAATTTTTTACAAAACGATCTATCGATTTTAGTCCACTCTTCGACCAAATATTTTCTTAAATCCTGCTTGTTAGAAATGTGGTGCTCATATAGTTTTTGCAGAAATAAATCTACAAATATTCAAAGGGAATAAGGTCTGGGCATTATACATGAGAATTACTAACACTAGGACACAACTAGAGGAACCATAACTAGAAAATATCTGCAGTATATTTCGGGTCATTTCCTTGGTACAGTTTAAAATGTCCCGAGATTTCCAGCTTGCTCCCACTTTGGTTTAAGTTTCTCTTGTGAATGTCAAGATAGACACATATTTATTCATTATACCATCAATAAAATGTAAGTTCCCGACACCATAGCTTGCCATGCAGCCCCAGATAATTTGGTTACCCTTGCCATATTTGACAGCAGGTAGTAAATTTTTGACATGCATTGCTGTATTTGATTTCCGCCAAACTTTTTGCTTGCCGTCCGATCCGAAAATGTTATATTTGCTTTCATCAACAAAAATTATATTTTCCCAATATTCTGTGTTGGCTGCCTTACATACATTTTAGCAAATGCCAACCTAGCTTGTCTATTTGCTTTGCTGATGTTGGGCTTTCTTTGAGGTACTCTACCATGACACTTATGTTTTCTTAAAACATTTCTGACAGTTTCAGGATTTATTGATTTTCCGAATCTTTTACTTTGCAAGACATTTCTACTTCAATAGTTCTTGGATTAATGTGTGCTTGTCTTACAATCCAACTCCCTTCACATTGATTAAATATCCTTGGACGTCGTGATCTTTGCTTGTTTTCAACACTATTTGTTTTCTTGAATCTGTCAATGATGTTAAAAACAGTAGATTTACTCAATTTCAAGATTATTTCTATACAGTGAACAGATTTCTCCTCTTTCCAATGACTTCTTACTAGATTTCACTTACCATCTGACATATCTTTGTTTCTCGCCATTTTTGCTATAAATAATCTTATCTTTTGAAATGTTTTTGTTTAAACTTCTAGTCTAAGAAAGTGGTGTGAAATTAAATTCTATTGATGCACTGTTTAGTTGTTAAATTTCTCATTTCAAAAGTGTCCCAATACTTTTTTGACTCCAGTGTGCCTTTGAATTATATTTTTTAAAAAAATCAAATTATAATTCTATAATACTAATAAAATTTTTCTTATATACTGTACACCAAATGTTAAAATATTTCGTCATTCATTTTGATTTTGTTTTAATGTGATAAATATTTTTATAAATGGCTCTACATTTATGCATGCCAAGTGTCCCAATACTTTTTTGAGTGACTGTATATATAGTTGTCACTTATTCATTTACAAAGTTTACCAATGTTATACTCAAATACTTAAGCGCTTGCATTTCATTTTACTAACTTACTAACTACATTTTACTAGAATGAATCAATTGTGTTTAAAAGTATTATTTGGATGACTGTATTCAATGAGGTAATTGTAAGGAGTACAGAAACAATGTAATTAGAATACGCTAATTTTCTGTGAGTGAGTGAATATTAACGTCCCACTGGTTCAGCTACACGAGGGCTTTTGGGGACGGTCTGCGTCATTTTGAACCCTGGTCAAGTGACGCGGACGATGCCTGAGCTGGCACCCCCTCTCCTAACTACCACACCACACCAACGGGAGGACGTTTGAGCTCTAGACTGCATCGCTCCCCTACACGGCGGGCCTTCAATGGTACTGGGATCGAACTCATGACATGCTAGCCACGATCCGATGCTTAGACCACTCGGCTACCGCGGCCTAATTTTCTGTGAACCAATCTTTTCTTAGTAATCTTTTAATGAACAACCTTCTCGAACCCACAATCAGTTGATTCCTTTCAATCGCTTGTCTAATCTACTCCTTGAGAAATTCTCGTTTTATTTTTTTTAATTCAAACCTAAATGACGTTAATATAAAAGGGAAGTTAAAGGAAGAAAGTTGTGTACAACTACGAGATGAAATTTTAATTGAGATTTTGAAGAATAAGGTCCCCTTATTTCAATGGAAAAGTTTTTGATTGGAAAACAGGTACTGCATTAGAAAAACGTTAGTCACAGTAATGAGAAAACGAATAAGAATTGTTCTGAAAAGAATTTTCTTTTGAAGAGAAACATTCAAGAATATGAAAACTCAAAAAGATGTTTATAACAGTCAAACTTCCTCATAGTTTTATATTGTTAAGAATTTCGAGGCAAAAGCTTCCCAAATTTTCACGGTTGAATGGCAGTATTTTTATGGAATCGTGCCACTTTAAACCAGCCGTATAGTTGCACATTAGAACCGAAGTAACTAGAATGTTGCTCGAGGACGATTGGTGACGAAGCTCAAGTGATAAGAATGACACCTGAACTAACACCAACGGGAGGACGTTCGAGCCTCGCCATATTTAACGTGCATCGATACGGCGGGTCTTCTATGGAAATAGGCTACAACTCATGACACACCGGCCAGGAATCCGTAAGGACCACAAGGTTATCGTGGTTACCTGAAGAGGATCCAAATCCTCAAGTTGGCGTTTGAAAAATGGGTACTAGAGCTCAGCTTTCATCTTCATTTCTTGATTGAGGTTGAAAAGGAAGAGATGAGTCGTACTTGTTGCTTCCAAGTACGATGTTTCGTATATAAGCAATAAAATCGAACAAAATTCACGAAGCGCTCTCATAGATAATACTTTTTATAGTCTTAAACACAATAAACGTTTCCATTGATACACATTAAATTTTCAAATAGTTGGAATTATCAACAAAATAGCATCTGTCTTTTTATTAGCATTAATATCAAATTAAGTTTGCTTTCACATACCTTGTCACTTGGTCTTTTATATATGTTGTTTTCTGTTTTTACAATAAGAAAGAAAATTTTATTTTTGTTCTTCTCTCTAAGGCTTTTAAAAATACTTGAAAATACTTTCATATTCTATCAGACGTTTTTAAGGAAAACTCTTTTTAAAAACTCTAAAGAATTAAGCGGAACAAATATCTTACAAAATTCAACAGTCAATAAATGCTATTTGTACATTGCTCGAATGAAATTTCAAAAAATTTGTGTGCTTCGTATTTAGTGCTGCCTCAATTCTATTGGCAACTTTTGAGGAAGTGACTCTTCACTTGATTCTTCATTAGAAGCGTCGTTTTCGAATGCACTTGGAGAATTTTAAGAAATGTCTCACCAGAAAATATTGTCCTTAGGATAGTAGCAATTATTTCATTACATCTTCATATTAGAACAGAAAGTTGGCGACATCAATTCAATAGAAATTTCAAAAATATTTCATTTTTGTGTGAATATAAAAAGCAAACAATTTCAATTGATTAGAGGAATACTTTGTTGTCGCAATAATAATGAAAAGTATTTGTTTCCACTAAATTAGAATTAATTTTCAGTGCACTTGGTCGCATGCTTTTGGAATTACCAAAGCAAAAACAAAAAGTTTGACTAATTTACGTACAAGACATTTGAGAGGTATTTCCCTCATCAATATATACATAAAGGAGAAAAGTGGCTCACTCACCACAATATCTCTAGAATTGACTCGTAATTTGGTAGGCATATTCTTTTCATGGAGTAGGGATCCACTAAGAACGGATTTTGGGGAAATCGGGCCCCAAGGAGTGCTACAGGATATTAAGCAGTGTTATAAATAATCATTTCCAATTTTAAACCACTGAACGTACAGTCTTGAAATTTGGTAAGCATTTTCTTTTCATGGATTAGATATCCGCTACAAAGTGGCTTTTACGAAAATAGTTCCCTAAATAGCGTTGCGGTTGCTTAAAGGGCATTATAGATAATTATTTCCATTTTCAAACTATTAAACCTGTGACGGGTGCTTACGCGTTTCACTAACCTTCTCTCATAAACTTTTTAAATTGTATTTATTTTAACCAATCCCCGCTGAGAGCTGAAAGTGTGACTTATGCAAATAAGATAGTTTCGAGTTTAGCGAGTTCGAAAGAGATATAAAAGGGAGAAATTAAATGAAGAGAGGAGGATGACTCCGTGTTTTGATAGAGGAGTAAACTACGTGATTGCTTAAGAAAGTGTTTCTAGGAGTTTAGTTTAACTAAGTGAAGTTTGTTAGCGGAAGGAAGATTATTGAAAAAGATTCATTAATTCGGTTCGGACGTAATTGAAGATATCCTGGATTGAAGCCACTTCATAAATTCTACTAGTATTCAAGTTTCATTCTGAAGGAGATATCAGGTCTGTGATTTTTGTAGATTAGATTTAAATGCTTAGTTTGATTGTATGCGTTATTCCCTCGTGGTATCAGTTAGTATTCTGTCGTTCATAATTGAACTCTGATCTCACTCCATGATAATTTGTTGTTCTTAAAGTTTGATTATTAATTGTATATTTCTATCATAAGGAAATAATAAATAACTGATTTATTATTTGCGTAGTCATTAATTATGAATCCGACATATCCAAATGTAGTTAATGTGCAAAGAGAAATTAATAACCCTAGGGGTAGTGGGAGACTACGACACTGGCGCCCAAACGAAATACCGGAATTAAGAGCAGGTGCAGGATTTAGAGTTTTGCCGGAGTTATTTTTTTCGGGTAAAGAAAATGTGTCTGAGTTCATTTCTAACATCAACGACAATATAGCCTACTATGAAATACCGGCGAATCTACCGTGTGCATATTTAAAAGGTCATTTAATTGGGAGAGCGTTAGACTGGTTTGAGGTTATCGGCTACGAGTATGTAAATGAAGAAGCGACTGCATTTGCAACACTTAAAAAGAAATTATCAGATAGTTTTCCGGTAATACGGAATAAATCAGAGCTAGAAGCTCAGTTTTTTTCATCAAAACAACGGAGAGGTCAAGCCCCGTCAGACTTTATTTTTCAGCTGTTAAAAATTCATAAAACCCTGAATTTGAATTATGATGAGTTAAAATTGTTTGATCACATAGTAATGCGACTAGAACCCCAAATAATGGATTATTTAGAAGTTCGAAACCCCACATCGAAAACTCAATTGATAAAGTTGGTAGATCGGTATGAGGAACGTCATAACTGCAGGGAAAACCAGGGTTCGAATAATAATTTTGCTAGACGAAGTTGGGATGTGAGTAGGAATCCTGAGGAAAGAAGGAATAATAGAAATTGGAGAGATACTGGGGTCGGAAATAGTCAAAATGATCAAAGAGGACTAGGCAGGGGTGCGAATAATTTTTCTCGTCGGAATTATCAAAATCAAGGATTCGAGGGTGGAAATCGATACAATCAGCCAAATCAGAGAACAGACCGGTATCAGAACCGTAGGATAGTGGTTAGGAATGGTCCTAATGATGATTCAGCAAAGCAGAATTGGAGGCGTGTTGATTGCAACAGCGAAAGGCAATGAAATGCCAATTTAAACTTTCAAAGAGATCGTATTGAGTCAAATCCTCCTAATAGAATTAGACTTAATTCATTGCGATTATCGCCAGTTGAACTTCCGTATGTGCCGATTCTGTTGCATGATACATTTTTAAAAGCATTCTGGGATACAGGTGCGGAAAAGTCGTTTATTTCAGAAAAAACGTACCGGTCATATTTTTCTTTCTGTCCAATTAAAAAATCGTTAGCTGAAGTAGTTACAGCTCAAGGGTCACAATGCAGAAATTTAGGCACAGTTGAGTTGAGAAATAAAATAAGAGAATTTTCGAAGTTATGGAAATTTCATGTGATTGCTGAGATGCAATATCCATGCATCCTGGGTATTGATTTCATGTCACATGCGAAGATTAGTTTTGATTTCCTGTCTAAATCGTTAATCATTCCGGATTCGCAAACGGAAAAAGTGGCTGATATGTTGTCTAGAAACCTGTTAGAAAGTAATGAAGAACCAAAGGTGTCTTGTGCGGTGATTAGATCGTTAGTATTATCTTCTAGAGAACAGTTAAGAGAGGAACAGAGAAATGACCCGGAGCTAGGTCACATAATGAAGTATCTTGAAAATCCGGACGACAGTTCTGTTAATGAATCGATCTGCAGAAATTGGTCCAATGACTTTAAAATCGTTGACGGTTTGCTATATTATGCAAAATATACAACCACACTGAGTGAATTAAGGGTATTTATACCTAAAACATTACGTAAAGATGTTATGCGAGAATTTCATGACTCGCCGATGGCAGGCCATTTAGGCAAAAAGAAAACCTACTTAAAATTAAAAGACGCGTGTTATTTCCCGTACATGAGGAAATACATTTATAAATATGTAGCAACCTGCGACCAATGCCAAAAAGTCAATTATAAAAACGGATTACCAGCTGGTCTATTTATTCCGATAGTAACGAATTTTCCGAATGAAATCGTATCTTTAGATTTGTTAGGCCCATACCCTGCAACTAGTCCAGAACGCTATAGATTTATTTTAGTAATTACAGATAATTTTTCTAAATGGGTTGAAATAGTTCCCTTAAGGAAAGCTTCGGCTAAAGCAATTGCCAATGCATTTTTTGAGAATTATATTGCGCGTTATGGAGCTCCTGTAAAATTAGTCACCGACAACGGCCCCCATATGATATCCGAAGTTTTTGAGCAAGTATGTCGCAGTTTGAACATAAAACACGTTAAAACTGTGGTATATCGTCCACAAGCTAATCAAACAGAAAGAGTTAATCGCACTCTTTTAAAAATGATTTCGAGTTTTGTCGCGGATAATCACACTAACTGGGATCAATTTCTGCAAGAGTTCGGTTATGCTATTAGGACAGCAGTACATGAGACAACGGGTAAAACACCAGCGGAATTATTTTTAGGTCGAAATTTAATCACCCCTTTTCAGAATTTAGTTATGGTAACTGATGGATCAGATTTAGTTTGTGGGAACATAGAAAGGTTGTTTGAGGAGGCTAGAGTTCATACAAAGCGCCAGCAAGAGAAGTGGGCGAAATATTATAATAAAAAGAGGCGTGAAAATAATGTAAAAGTTGATGATCTAGTATTAGTTCAAACTCACCCGTTAAGTTCGACAAGTAAAAAAATAGTAGGTAAATTTATGCCAAAGTTTGAGGGCCCATATAAAGTTCTGAGTGTAAAAAATAATAATAATTTAGTAATATTAAAATTTGGTAAAAGAATAACGGTTAATGTGGACCAGGTGAGAATTTACCATCAAAGAGAAGACAGTGTTGCCGAGTCGGAAAGTGACAATAGTAGTGATCATGGTGCCGTGGCATCAGTCAGGTCGGATGATGGGCAGTCGAGATTGGTGCAATCGGAGAGTGATGGGGGTTGTCGTAGAGGATCGAAATCAGGAAATTTAAATGGTAGTAGAGATATAGTTGCGAATAGACGCGATGGAGTGGAGGTGAGAAAAAAACGTGGACGGACGGAATCTGCTGTTTCTTCGGGGGGTGACGTGTATAATTTCAGGGGAAAAAGACCCTATTGGACTGAAAGAGAGAAAAGAGGAAGACCAGACTCTTGGAGAGATAATATTCAAAAGAAGAAGAGACTAGAGGCCCAAGTATCCCGAGACAAGAGAAAGATTTCCTCGTCAATGCCGTCTCGCCCCTCCAGAAAGCGGTATAGAAAGGTGGAAGAAAATAGTTCCGAAAGAGCAGTTCCAGGTCCATCCCACAGATTCAAGTACAACAGACCTCATCAGGAAAGGAGCTGTCCATACAATCTTCGGAGCCGACGTCTAGTGGACAACAGCCAAGTTCCAGTTTTCACAAATGAAAAAAACGCCTCAGCAGGAGCATATCAACTTCAACGGACTCGATGGAAGAGGAGACCCAGAAGGTGGGAGCGCAGAGAGGACAACCCTAGGACAAGGTCATCCAGCACAGAGGCCATGGTTGGAGACAAAGCCTATGCAGATTGTATCTAAAGACTAGCTAGGTTGTATAATTCTAATTTGTTTATTTTTCCTCTGACAGACAGTTCGGTGTATTTTCCATGTGGGCTAGTCTATTTTTTTTTTTTGTAAAATTAACCTATAAAAGTTGCTGCGTTGTGTGTATTTTCATATCGGTTGAAAAAACTTTTGTATTTAATTTTTTTCCAAATTGTGGGAAAACATTTGTTGAATTGCAATTGTTTTGCTACACATTAAAGACTAGGCTTGATATGTGAGATTACTTGTATTGTTCGTTGTAATATATTCTATGTAAAAAAATGTATATATTTTTGTGTGTAATTATTAAGGTGTATAAGTAATGTCTGGTTTCTGGGCGCGGCGTAATTAGGATTACTAACAAAAAACATTAACAGCGCAGCGCGATTGATTGGGAATTTTTTGAAAATGAAACCAGATGAAGGTTATTTTGTTATGAAATTATATATATATAATATAATGTATGCCATATTTTATGTCAATAAGGAAGTTGTATAAAAGTTCTGTGCATTTAATGTCATGCTTAAAAAAAATCGACAAGGTTTCCTTTCAGGGCAGCAGTCCCTGAACATAGTGATGCGATGAAAATGATGTCGTGAGAAGATATTAATGTAAAATTTTATTTATATTAGCACTTAAGTAAAGTGCATGATCAGGGTTTTTTCCTTGAAAGGTTTTCCCCTGATCTTCGCCCGAATGGGATGCACTGTAGGGATTGTATGTTTGTACAAGAGCAATAAATTAGAGTGGAGTGCCCCTTTTGAGTAGTCATTTCTGTGTGCTAGTTTAATTAAAGTTTCTAACTTAGAGAGTTAAAATTTTCGGCAGATCCAGTGTTTTCAGGCGTTATAAAGTTCGTGAGTTAACTTTCTACAAGTTCAGTATTTTTAGGCATTCTAGAGTAGTTAAAATTTTGTGCAGGTTCAGTGTTTTTCAGATGTTAGGTAAATTCAGCGAGTTCTTGCAGGTCGTTTAGACCTTCAATAAGTCACGCTTTTTTTCTCGGAAGGGTTTTTCTCTCACTGTGACGGGTGCTTACGCGTTTCACTAACCTTCTCTCAATTCCTTTAAGATTGTATTTATTTTAACCAATCCCCGCTGAGAGCCAAAAGTGTGACTTATGCAAACAAGATAGTTTCGGGTTTAGCGAGTTCGAAAAAGATATAAAAGGGAGAAATGAAATGAAGAGATGAGGATGACTACGTGGTTTGATAGAGGAGATAACTACGAGGTTGATTAAGAATGTGATTCTGAGAGGTTAGTTTAACTAGTGATGTTTGTTCGCCGTAGGAAGATTATTGAAAAAGGTTCATTAATTCGGTTCGGACGGAACTGAAGATATCAAGGATTGAAGCCGCTCTTTAGATCCATCAAGTATTAAAGAATCCTGCCTTAAAAAGATATCAGGTCTGTTATTTTCATAAATTAGATATAAATGCGTAGTTTGATTGTATGCGTTATTCTCCGTGGTTTCAGTTAGTGTTCCGTCGTTCATAATTGAATTCTTATTGCACTCCACTGTAATTTGTTGTTCTTAAAGTTTGATTAATATTTGTGTATTTCTATAATAAGAAGGATTTTAATAAATAATATTGGTTTATTAATTAAGTAGTTGTTAATTATGAATCCAACATACCCGAATTTAGATAATGTGCAAAGGGAAGTTAATAATCATAGGGGTAGTGAGAGACTACGACAATGTGACTAAAAACAGAGTTAAATACAAAATCTATCATAGTATTTTCAAATTTTCTTGTATATTTCAAAGATATTTAGAATTAGAGAGTAAACTAATTAAAATTGAAATTATTAATCTTATATGTAAAAGTCTAGTTTCGGAAAATTACTGAATGAATTCAAGATTATTGATTACTGAAATATGTTGCAAAAAAATGTGACACTTGCCTCTAAAAGTTAACTTTACTGAACACTTCGACGTTTATTCTCTAAAATTAAAAAAAAAAGTTGGTTCTCTTCATTTCTAGTGTTAAATGCTTTTATCTTTGTAAAACTGTGATTCAAAGGTACTTTAACGCCAAAGCCTAACAAAATCTCTTGCACAAATTACTGTTTCATTTAACATTTCAGCCATCATCTTTGACATAATCAGATAATAAATGTTACTATTTACATTGTGCAAAATGGTTACTCTTGACAAACAATTTTACTTTTGTTAGCCTTCAAAATAATTAACTTACCCGTAAGTCTTTACTTGTCCCCCTCGAGGATTTTTGGAGCAGTTTTATTAAAGATATGCCACTGCATGTCTAATTCTAAATCAGAATTCCACATCGGAATAAATAACTACTTTTGAAAGAATCGTTTCTTTGACGCTTCTTTTGATTTCAAGTCGCGAGGGAATTTAAATCAATAAAACTTGAGTGAAATTCTCCATTCCTAAATTAAAATAAATTATACAAAACTCTTCGACTCGAAAACTGAATAAGTTTTGTAAAGAGCCCTTGGGAAACGCACTACTGGAATTCTGATAAGCGAGATGAAGAGCCAAATAAATTATCTCTTCCCAGTGGTCCTATTTTGGGTTGACTTATTTTTAGTTTTCATTGGAAAAACACGGATCGATGGCTAACTTGAACTCCACAAGTTGATGCACATCCACTGCACGCTTAATGATAAAGAAAACAAAATATAATGGCACATGGGAATTTGAACTGAATTTTCGAATTTTAGATGCCATTGAGATTACCTATTTAACTCGTACATGCGCCAACCCGCTGCGGAATCATATAAAACCGTACAAAATGAACATTTGGGGTCATGACTGAATGCTGGTTAATGAGTTAATGCGTGCGTTCTAAAATCTTGCCGCCCATATTCATTCACGCTTCCACTCAAAACCAAGCATTATTGTAAGCGCTTTCTTTTTAGAGTGACACTCGTGCCAATTGTAAATACGTGCGAAGAATAAAAGTCGCATTGGTTCTCTATGTCAGAGAGTCCTTTTGTTCGAGTGTATCAATGACGAAACAGAAAGCGAGGTTCTTATTACTGCGTTTCAGATATACTGACGAAAGAAGATTTTGCTCAAAAAATAATCGTTTTAAATACTAACTAAAAAACATAAAACACCGATGAGCGCATCTCAAGGTAACTTATTTACTAAGAAATTATAAAAATTAAAGAAATTTATGTTATAAATATAACTTGTGTAAAAAAAATAATCCATCAATAAGTTATCAACACTCGTTTAAAAAAGCAAACAGAACGACAGAAAATGGTGCAGTGAACACATTTTGAAAAATAAAGAAACTTTTATTGCCAATTTAATTAATATTAGGCAATTGTTAATTTGTTTAGCTTTTTTTTTTTTGTCAGTGGAAAATTTTTAAGTGGAGTGCTTGAAAGTTCGCCACAAACTAATTCTATTCTAGAGGTACAGAATGGGCATTGTCCCGCTATACAAGTTTATCCTTCGGTGGAAACATATTCAACATGTACAGATGTGCAAACATTATCGGCACAAAGGTCATGGAAATATTCCCCATGTCATGACACTGCCACATGCAGCTAATTTACTTACAGCAATGATTGTAAGATGTTTGTAGTCGAACGTTTCTCGTCTGACACCTGACTGTACATCTATTCAATAAAGCGAAAAGCGTAACTCTTTGGCGAAGACCCTATTTTGCCAATCAATAGTAGCTCATATCTAATATTGCTGCACAAATTAAAGCCAGCTTTGCTGATGCGGCTTGGTCAACTTGGGTGTAGTGATCATTCGTCTGCTCGGAGCCCCATACGTTATAGGATTCGTTGTACTATCGTCTTATACACACGCCTGGAAATCTCCTTACTCTTTTGACACGATAGAGGGCCGCTGCAGCCTAATGGTTAAGGTAATGGACTCATCACTGGCATGTCATGAGCTCGAGTCTCGTTCTGCTGAAGATCCGCCATGAAAAGGGGCCAGATGCACGTTAAATATGTCGAGGCTCAAACGTCCTCCCGTTGGTGTGTTTTGTAAGTTAAGAGAAGGGGGAGCGAGCTCAAGTGTCGTCCTCGTCACTTGATTGTAGTTCAAAATTACGAGGTCCGTCGTCCAAAGCCCTCGGGTTGCTAAATAGTATGACATTAATATTCATTCACTCACTAGACACGTTATTTGATCCCCTGTAGCATGTCAGTTGATCCTCGCACTACTTTACTTTCGTCTATCACATGAATGGCACGTGGTGCATCGTAGTTTCTACACCATTTATTTTGAATGATGACGTTACTTCAGTGACAAAACATAGCCCTCGTGCAGCTTCAAATTTCTACTTTAACTAGAAATCAACAAATCATTTACAGTACATTTTTTACCCCAACTGTAGTTCAGTTTCCAAAATACTGCCACCCTTGATAATCATACCTTTTAACATCAAAAAAATCTCGTGTTTTAGCTATTGCTGCAACGAAGGATGTGTTCTATTTTTCAACATGTATAGAAACCACGCTGATTAATAACACTTGCCATTTTTCATTGGTTATGCATTGTTTTGTCTGAGGTAGGGGGTCATAATAATGTGATTCAACCCTTTATTATGTTGAAATTATTTTTAACGAATCAAACAAATTTATTTTTCAAAAATAATTCCATTTTAAGAGGAAACCAATAAAAAAAAACTGTTTGTGTCGGCTCCGATGCACGACTAGAGTTAAGTCCTTTAGTACGGTTGTCTTTGATTATGTAGTAGACAAACAGGGTAAATACACTCAAGATCCAAAACATTATGACCACCCCTACATTTTGCAATTAACTCTCCTGGATGACGTGGAAGGTACGTGATCAGGTGGAAGGGGTATTTAACTGCTGCTGGAGAGTCTGAAGAATCATTCTTTCACTTACTTCTGTGTGTGATAGGAAAGGCTGCGGATCTGAGCGACTTTGATAGAGGGCAGATTGAGAATAGTCCAATTTTTAAAATCAGAGCTTACTGTGGATTTTGTTTCTGGTAGTTCACTGGGGACGACTAGGTGTAGTGACAACCATTGATGCGATGTTTTTACAGTTCGTAAATCACGTTTCTACCGACGCTCACGTATCATACGTTAATTTCCACAAGCCTCTTGTCACAGTGATTAATAACGGCGAGAGTATTAATGTAATCAATACTCAAAGTGATATTAATAGTGAAGTAAAACAACCTTCTTAACAATGTGCTCATGTACTATGAGTGACATAGATTTATGTAACATAATTGATGCATATTATTATTTATATTATTTTGTCCAATCAATATGAAAATTGGAAATAGAATAGAGAAAATACATTCATGCTTTCAGTATTATACTATAAGATGCATTTACACACTCAAGAGCCAAAACATTAAAAATTGGACTAATCTCAATCTTTTATATTTATCGAAATCAATATTGAAATCGCAGTCAAGTATGAGTGGAAGTATATGATACTGTTTCATCAGTATCTTAGATCCCCTTTCTGTATACGATAATAATGCCTCGTGGATAGAATCTATTATGTCAGTAACACATTCTGATTGAAATAAATATAAACTGTGACGAGATAACAATGGATTTACCGTTAGGCAAAGTGCGTCTCGAGACACCTGTATCTCCCAAATTAGATTTAGTTTGACTAACGTATACTGGGCACTTCTTCTCACGTAAGCATTGTGATTGCCAATAAATTTATGTTGTGAATCGTCAACGTTATAATAGATGCCGATTCTGACTACTCTCCCACAACTATACTGTGTTGCTGATTCCTATTGTTTACGTTGTTTTGATTATTGATATAATCAAAACAACGCACTGGGTGCATGAATATTCTTAAGTGATGAATTGGAAATCCATATTGGTCCCAACCATGTTAAGTATAAAGAGATTAAAACAATTATACTGTCTTTCGGAAAGATGCTGTATTATGAATACTTGAGGTCGAGTTATCCCAGCTCGTAAAATGTTTATATAATCATCATCCGATATTATGTAACTGGATTGATAACAGTCGTCAATGTCGTTGTAATCATTATCTTCTAGATTTTTCCTTTTTTTTTTCTGTTACGTAATTTTAATGTAGCGCAAGTGGAAAAAAACAGCGGAGGTTGGGGAAGAGTAAAGCTGCCGGATTAGTCTTTCTGCGCATGTGCCATAAGCTCCCAAAATCTTGAATTCCTTACAGGTTTATCACAGTTAATTATTATTGGAATTTGGCAATTTTAGCAAATTCTTTGATTGCACTTTTTAGGACACACAGAAACGAAAATTCATTCTTTATTAAAAGTAGTATTATGAGAAAAGACAGAAAAATTGAGATTTTCAAATTTACAAAGCTCCATAACTATTTTAAAGGAATTTTACTATATTCCGTTTCAGCTTAAAAGTCAAAAAAACTCAATATAAAAGGTCATTTGGCTTGAAAACCGGTTTTCGACGCCAATGGCGCCAGTAAACGTTTAAAGTTTAAATGTTTTTATGGCTTAATTTTTCAGCTATACTTTCCAAATTTCACGCATCGATAATAAACAACGGTTATTTTTAAACAAAAAAGGTAAAAAAAGACTGCGTAAACGAATTCTTATAAAAAGTTTATTAAACGAAAAATACAAAAACTTTTTAAAATGTGTAATATTTAAGCAACTCTTTCAATCTTTGAATAGAACATGGATAATAACGTTTAACACACGGAAAAAAGTTTCGAGAGATTATTTATATAATTGACGAAGTTATTAATGGTTTAAATAGAAATTTGAGTATTTTTTTGAAAAATCGTAAAATAAAGTTTCGATATTTCATTTTTTAAATCACTTATTTTAAAAGAGCAAAGCATGAACTCTTTTGTAGTACAGAATGTTTATTCACGCAATGATAAGAAATTCATACAGAACGATAGAAAAATTATTTTCATAAAAACGCATCAATATTTACCCATTTTAGAAAAAATCCTAAAAAATGTAAGGTATAGTTATTTTGTAAGAGAAATTATACCGTGTATCGTGGGAAAATAAGCGATCTCTCCGATTATGTAATTATTTTTTGTCTGATTTCGGTAAGAAAGGAAGGATCGTAATTTTAAAAACGATGAAAAAGTAGGAACTCTCATGAAAGGGAGGGGGAAATGTAAAGTTGCTCAGTTTGTCTTTTCGTGCATGTGCCATAAGCACTCAAAATCTTGAATTTCGACGTGAAGCACATCGTTCACGCTTTGCACAAACGTATAGTTTGCGAATGGTTTTTTTACATAGTTTTCATTTTTAAGGGCTTAATTTTTAAGCTAAAGTTTCCAAATTTCACACTTTGATAAAAAAAAAATCAGCGTTAATTTTCCATCAAAAAATGTTAGAAAAATTCTGCATAAATAATTTCTTGTAGAAAGGGTATTAGACGAAAAACAAAAATACTTTTTTTAAGATCCGTAAATTTTAAACAATTTTTTGAATCTTTCGACCGAACGCGGATAATAACGTTTGACATTCGCAAAAAAAGTGTCGTGTGATTTTTTTTTATATAAATGACGAAGTTATTAAATGTTGAATTACAATTTTGAGTATTTTCGAAAAAATTATTTAAAAAAAGTGTTCGGCATTTCATTTTTTAAATTCCTGATTCTAAAAAAGAACAGTATGAGCTTGTTTAGTTAAGAGTATCGACTCATTACAATGACACAAAATCTATAGAGAGTGGTTGAAAAATTCTTTTCATAAAAGCGCGTCGATATTGACTCCTTTTTTTACAAAAAAATAATAAAAATTTAAATATCATTATTTTGTATAAAAAAAAAATTATACCGTGTTGTAGCGAAATAAATGGTCTTTCCGATTCTGTAATTATTTTTTTGTCTGTTTTTGATACAAAAAAGTTAGATTGCAATTTTAAAAACTCCGAAAATCTTTCTCATTATGGTTCTTCTTTCTGATAAGTCCACTGTATACAAATATACGCATGCGCAGAAGCGCGCCTAAGGCTTTTTTTTGTTAACGATTGTATAAATTTCACTCCTCACACACACATAAAATTTCTATAATGGGAGCTTCATATCAAAATCGATTCTTAAATAATAATATCCAATATTTGTTCACTCATTTCGATAGATATAACATAGAAAAACAAAGGTACTTTTATTACGTAAACATTTGTTACTTTCCTGGATAGTTCAATAACATGAATTTAACTATCCAGCCTTTCTTGATTGATTTATTATTTGCTTGATCGCTTATGGAAATATATATAGTTTATTTATTTTTCACATTGCTTTGATCTAAAACCTTCCTATCGCAAGAAGAGTTTTTTAAAAGGAGAAAATATGTAAAATCTAACATATTTTACAGTTGATAAATAACTAAATATACACTGGTGTCCAAAAGTTAAGCATAATTCATAATTATGTGAATAAAGAAGAAACTGTAAATCAGAATGGCAGGAAACGTGATATGCGAGTGTAAAATGGTTATAAAATAAGGAAGCAAATCAAAAGAATGATAATAATTAATTTTAATATCCAAAGTAGCAGTTTGAAAGAAAACTGAGCGTAGCAAGGATTCACACTTTAAAGAAAAAATGAAAGAAAACATTAAATAAAATACTGATGCTGCAGTTTAATAAGGCGTGTGATCACCTCTGACCGCCAAGCACGCTGCACAGCGATTTTCCATACTTGCTATGAGATGATGAATGAGTTGTGGGCTCAAATGGTTCCAAGCTTCTTGGAGAGCTCTCTTCAGTTCTATAACGGAGCTTGGTGGGTGCGAAAGGGCTGCAATTTGTCTCCCGAGCATATCCCATACATGCTCGATAGGATTTAAATCAGGGGTGTTCGCAGGCCACGACATGAGCTGGATGTTTTCCGTTTCAAGGAAGTCATCAATCAGCACCACTCGGTGACATGGCGCATTATCATCCATGAGTATGAAGTCAGGACCGACAGCACCTCGAAACAAGCGAACATAAGGCTCAAGAACGTCTCTGTATCTTTGAGCAGTCACAGACCCCGTGTCAAAGAAATGGAGGTCCGTGCGGCCGTCCATCGTGATGCCTGCCCATACCATTACTCCCCTTGATGGAAAATGATGTCTTTCCGTTATGTTTCTTGGTTCAAAACGTGTTCTACGTTCTCTCCATATCGTTACCCGCCGAGAATCACTACTCAGACTAAACCGGGACTCGTCACTGAACATCACAATGGCCCACTCTCCCACACTCCAATGTTGATGTTTCAAACTCCAGTTCAAACCAGCTCGTTTATGCGCAGACGTGAGGGGAATGCAAACTGCTGGTCTTCTGGCATACAGGCCAGCATGATTGAGTCTCCTGTAAACAGTTTGTCTGGAAATTCGTATTCCTGTGGCGACTGTGAGCGCCTAACCCAGTGCTCTGGCAGTACTGCACCTCTGACGTCGTGCACTTATTGCCAGATATTGGTCTTGGCGAGGGTTTGTGACTCTTGGTCAACCTGATACTGGTTGTCGGGTAACATCTCCTGTTCTTTGAAACCTCTGCCACAGTCTTGATATCACAGACTGGTCCACATTCAAAATTCGAGACACTTCGGTTTGTGATCGTGAGGATTCCAGCATTTCAACGATTCTTCCTTTCGTAAGCATGTCCAGTTGGCGTCTTTGTGCCATCATTCACCTTGTTTGATGGTTAACAATGTTCCTTCGCACAGCAGTTGCACGAAACCTTTCTGAACTGCCTATGCTGCGTGAATCGGTTTCTCCGCGTTCCGACATGCGCCGGTGTTTTGCGCAGGATGTAGTCGACTGAAAAGTTTTGCATAAACCCAATGTTTGTTCTTCACCCAATTAATATCCGCAAGAAATTTGGAATAATTTTGCGAATATTTATTCCATGTTTTTGTCATTTTACGATTTATGCTTAACTTTTGGACACCAGTGTACATTTATAAAATTCGATAATAATTATCCATTCTACTAATTAAATAGTTAAAAATGACTTTTTAAAATAAGAATTTTAATTTTATTCCAAATAACAGTATTTGAGAACTGAAAACTACCAGTTGAGATTGCTCCTAAAATTAATGATTTATGTATTAACTTTGAAAAGTCTTTTAACATTAAACTTATTAAATATTTCCTGTTTGGTTTGAACAAAAAAGAAATCAAGTATACTAAAGTTATCCTCGATAAGCATAATTTTCAAGATTGCCATGCCTTACATATTATTAAAGATATTATTAATTTTCTCATTCATAAATTCAATATAAAAGAAAAAGATTTGGTAAATAGTACTACTGAGTATTGTACAATTTTATTCATGAATAAATCCTATAATAACATTAATTTTTCAAAAACATTTAATAAATATGTGCATTGCTTACCTATCAATAATGTTTGCATTAAAAAGGCTTTTAAGTATAATAAAAAAATTGGTAGCTCAATTTTTAACTACAATAAGATTAATGATTTGCAAAATAATACCTTTCTTTGTAATTGTAAGGATTATCCTGAATTTATAAACGAGCATCACAAACATGTTGTAACAGGCAATTTAAATATTGTTGAAGATAATACTCTTAGGGAAATTATGTCAAAAGGTACTAGTTATAGATTAATGATCTCCAATAATAATAATGCCATAAAAAAACAAATCTCTAAAGATATTTGTAACTTCATTACTAAATTAGCAATTAAATACACTTTTCCTATTGAAGCTTTTAATGAATTTAAATGCAATGTTTTAAAAGAGTTACTGAAAAATAACTATAAAACTGATTGTGGATTGATTTACAAAAATCTTAAGCATCATATTGTAGAACTACAAAAGAATTTCATTATTGTTTATGTTGATAAAGTTCCGGGTAATTATGCAATTATTTGCAAATGGTTGTATGCTGATATGCTTAATAGACATTTTCATAATAATAATGCTTTTAAAAAATCTAATTCTAGCAATAGAGAAATTTTTAATCGAATTTCTGCTTTTTATAAAAAATTAGATTTACGCATTTCGGATATTAAATTCCCTCATATTTTCTTAACTCCAAAATTTCATAAAAATCCTATTAAATTTAGGACTATAACAAACGGCTTTAAAACTTATATTACACTTCCGGGTAGAAAGCTACAAAAGGTTATTCAATCCACATTAGACAGTATTGATAATTCGATTATAGTTAAGAATAGCTTGGATATCATTAAGTACATGCAAGATAAAAAAATTATTTCTATTCACACCTATGACTTTGAAGATTTATTTAATTCCATAGATATTGGGGATATGGTTAAAATTCTCAAAATAGCCTATAACAAATATTCTTTGAATAAACTAATTAAGTATGATAAATATCTTTCAATTATTCATCTAGTACTATATGAAAATTATATTTTTCACAATAACTCTTATTATCAGCAAATTAAAGGTCTTCCACAAGGAGGACCTGCGAGTAACTGTTTAGCCAATATTTATCTGCACTTTTATGAATATGATAACATTAGTATCGATTCTTGTTACTTTTTTAGATACATAGATGACTTAATCATCTTTAGTAATATAGTAAATTTTGTTCCTAGTTTTAAATATTATCCCCAATATCTGAAATTATTAAAAACCAATTATAATAATGACTCTGCAAACTTTTAGACCTACAATTAATTGTTAAGAATAATATACTAATTAGTAATATTTTTGATAAAAGAGACTCTTTTGATTTTAACATTATTAAAATGCCTTTTTGGGAAAGTAACCAACATCTCTCTCTCTCTCTCTCTCTCTCTCTCTCTCTCTATCTATTTTTAGAAATATCATCTTAAATTTTATAAAAAGAAATAACGATTTAGTCACAGATAATGATGTTAAGCAAAATAATTTTAAGCTATTCCGCAATAATTGCTTGGAATACAACTATCCAAGTAACTTCATTTTTAAATATATTTCTAAATTATCTCTCTAATTCTCCTTTTCAAAGTTTAAGTATTATTCTTTGTTTTTTTCTCCTTCTGTTTTTTATTATTTTCAATTTGTTTTAGTTTGCTTTGTTTAATTACAAAAAAAACTATCCAGGTGGCGCCACTAATTATTGCATCTGGTTTTATCAACTTAACACGTCATTTTTAACGATCATTTAGCGTATTGTTCTCGTACGTACAGTTTTTCCCGCTCTCCAGTTATTTGCATTTTTTCATGTAAGTTTTTGCTTCATTATTCCTTTTCAAAATTATTTTTATTTGTATTTTGTTAGGATTCATTTCCTTTCATATTTTCTATTATTTTTATTTTATTTTTCTTTTGGTTGCAAATTACACGTGGTTGGTTTTAGGCCTATCTTTTCAATATTGGTATGTTTTCCTGTTATGTATAAAATTTCTGCTGAACAGGGGAAGGTAGGATCCATAAAATATATTTAACCCTAATTTTGCTGGTCCTAATTCAGCAACAGCTTTAGAAATCATAACAGGTCTTCATTTTAGTCTATTGACTCTTTTGGCTTCTTACATTTTAAAGTTCTAATTCTGTTCCATGTTATACATACGCTTAGTTAATTCTTCTATAATAGACTCTTCCGTCATTTTTAAAGTGTGTTTCTTTAAATCTGGTTTGAATCTTCTAGCTTTGTTAGTGATATTATTTTGTATTATCAATTTTATTATGCTATGTATTTCTTTCATTTTATGTTACTATATATATATATATATATAATGCATGCTTCTAGTCCCCCTCTTGTGATATATTACTATGTATAAAAAATAATACGAATCTTTTGATTCTATATATTTAAATAAAAATAAAATTTTTAAAAAATTAAAATTTATGTACCATGTTTTTATAACGGACTAAAAAGTATAAAATAATTTCTCTTGTCCTTATGAAGGATAAAACCACAAACGGATTTCTAACTTTTCTAAATTATCCTGAAAATTCATACTTGGCAACTTTTGATAGCAATTAAAATACTTGTAAGGTTGGAAACGAAAAACTTGAGGCGTATGCAGTAGATAATTGATGCATTAATAGCTCAACCAACAATTTTATTGCACCGCAAATAATGTGAAGTGATAATTAAGTTCTTTTATGATAACTACTCTCTACACTCTTTACAGTTATAAATTGCACGTGCCCCATGTTTTTCGGTTCCAACCTTACAAGTATTTTAATTGCTATCAAAAGTTGCCAAGTATGAATTTTCAGGATAATTTAGAAAAGTTAGAAATCCATTTGTGGTTTTGTCCTTTATAAGGATTACAGAAATTATTTTATACTTTTTAATCCGTTATAAAAACATGGTACATTAAAAAAAAAATTATTTGATTTGATTTTCTGCTTTATAGGAAAATGGGAATGAAATCTTGGAATTGATTTTGAATACTTTGGATGACGTAATTACAAAGACATGCGATAAAGTGCAGATTTATTTCATTATTTTTCTTCTGGTTGTATCTGAAATAGAAAAATGTCATATTTACTTACCAATAATACATCAAACTATTCAAGTCTTATCTTAGAAATAAAATAACGAAGCAAGCGGAAATATTTTTTTTATGAAACTTATGTTCAAAAATATTAAAAACAATCAATATGCGACGGATCTATACGCGGTTCCACTAATCCCTTCTTGTCTCTTTAAGGAAAATATTTAATACAACCAACCTTCATCGAATAAGGAAACGTGATTATGTATAAATGAGGTATGCTATATAAATTCTGTTTTCGCGAGTTGGCAGTTAGTTGACACGTGGTTGTTGGCACGCTGAAGTTGATACGTCGGAGTGTGCAAGTAGGAGTTAACATAAAGTTTGAGAATTAGTTGATAGTTGAAAATTGAAAAGGAGTGGAATTAGTTAAAGATTACAAAGCGTGGAGCCAAGGACATTTGAACAAGACGAAGAGAGCACCTGCAAATTTCCAGGTTAGGATCCGATGCATAAAAAGTTTAGGTACTGTGCGTTTGATTAAGTAGAAGTTAGTTTATTAGTGTGCGACGTAGCTATATTTGAGCGTATTTAAGCTGTCTTAGATTCAGTTGAGGGTCTGTAGTAGTATCCCCGTGTTATAGAATCTCACCTCCACGCTCTACTATATATCAGCTACCTTAATTAGAATTGTATTGTGTCCGATTATTAATAAGAATTAATAAATTAATTAGATTGAAAACATGTCTGAGGATTATTCTGTTTCTCCCACACATCTAGCCAGGTTTACAGGTAGACAAGAGGGTTCAGACGTAAGTAGGAACCAACCGTTATCACAAATGTCAAATCCGTTTGTTAAAATTTTAAATATATGACTATTCATGAGGCTTGAGGTCTTAATTGTCGCATACATTCCCTCTCCTCCATTGCATTTTCATTGCACGGTGTCTTGCTTTTGAGTTTCGAGCAATGGAGCTCTAATATTCAATATCCATCCAATGATCTGACAAGGCTTAAGGCGACATATGCCTGTCCTTTAGCAAATAGTGCAGGTCCGAGGTATACAACAGCATGGTACATTCTTTCATTTTGTGGACTGTGAGGCCTATCATAGTATTAGTGGAAGATGGGTTCGCTCGATTGTTCCATAATTTCGAAGTGCTGAAAACTGTATTGCTTTTGGCTTGATCAAATTAATTCCATCTTTACTAAAGTCGATACAAACGGATGGAATGTCAGTATCGTAGATCTGATAATAGCGAAATAAACGGCCAAACAATTTTAGTTATAATACCCATTGTACCATTCACAAGTCCTTGTTGTATATTAATATTCGAGAGAAGCATTACTCTTGCTCCGTTGAAAGTTTCTAATTCTTTTTGTAACCCTCCAGTCTTGTTGATATCGCCTGATACTATGTTGTCCATGTTTACATTATCCACATTTCTCGTCGCACTCCTGAAACCGAATTTTGAAAACTCACACTTTTTTGGCTCGATATCGGTCAAGGACAGCTGTGTTGTGTGCATCAACTTGCGCACAAGTTGAGTATATGTGAATTGCTCCATCCAAATCAAAATTGCCAGATGCCTCTGTTAGCATTTTTTACTCTAGCAGAGAGCGAAATGTGGGACTTTTAACTCACTGACACGTAAATATTCAAGAGATCTGAAAATGTTGTATCACCTTGTTGTCGCATGTTCTCTGTCAACTCAACATGACTGAAGAGTCTCCACAAATGAGTTGCCGGAACGTATCTTTCAGGTTGATAGTATTCTTGAGCTCCTTAAATAGGTGGCAATTGAAACAAATCTCCAAATACCATTGTGTTGATGCCACCAAAAGGTTCATTTTCTTTCTTTTTTCAGTTGTCGCAATCTGGAATCAATCATGCACAACATTTCGTATGGAACCATGGATATCCCATCGATGAACTCCTTCCATTGATTTCGCAAGACTTTCAAACAATTACCAGTGAGTGGTGCCAAATTTCCTACAATTTGTCCGTCTTTCTCAACTGGTAATTTAAATTATGTGTGTAGTGGTGTACACCAACAAGTCGTGCAGCTACACTGGTTAATGCACCAACTTTAACTGTCTTCTTAGCATAACAGCGATTGATCAGCTCTTTAAGTGCATTAAATGTGAATGTTTTGCCAATTCCAGCACCTCCGGTAACAAACATTCTAATGCAATCCAGGCTTAGCAAGTCGAGAAGAATATGCGCACGAGAGAGTTCTCGATATATCTTGCATGAGCCTTACGTTTCTTATCATTACGGCTTTCGACATTACGCTGATTTTCAGGAACTTTTGTTGCTCGCTTACGACATTTGGCTAATCATCCAGAACGATCTGCTTCCGATTCCTTTTGAAGCAATTCTAGTTGCTTTCGCTTCTTCTGTTCTAGGCGTCACTTGTGTTGGGTGTGTGTGGCTGTATCCTTCACCATCAGAGAAACTTTTCTATCAGAGGGGTTGTCCGGAGTTAGGAATCGGTTAGACTAGGAGGAATAATTTTAAACTTTTTAGACTGTTCTAAACACGTTTTTAAAACGTTATTTTTATTTTATTATTTAAAATAAATAAAATAGTTTTTTTATATTTTCATATATCTATTTATTTAGTTGCTAGCAAGATGGGTAAAAACCAAGCCCCTGTCGCCGTGAATCATGATTACTTTTTAACGAATGTACGTGTCAAATTTACTGAAATTTTGTACAGGTTAAATTCCCATTTACGAAATGTCACCTTATTGAAATATCAAATATTCGAATGGGGATGGATGTTTAAAAATGATAGTGAAATTAAAAACTTTGTTCACAATCGCTCACCGAGAATAAATCTAACTGGATAAAAAACTCGAAAAATTCATTATCTTATTCTTGATCTAAGAAAAATAAGAGTTAATTTTAATAACAAAACATTTACGAAAGTGTGATATTCATATTTCGTAATAAGTTACAATTTTGAGAGGTTGAAGCAAAATATCGATCCAAAATTCCTTCCATGCGATCCACAATGTTCCCCTTTCTCCAAGACAATGTAAAACCTCCACTCAAGAAAATTAAGGAAACATTCATGGACAGAATTTGTGAGCATAATCCCTATAGTCTAGACCAGAGGTTCCCAAACTTTTTTGTCTCTTAGATCCCTTGCCATGTTTTTAGGCTTGAGGTAGACCCCTGCTTACGTAATATTGAATTTTTGAAAATTTATTTACATAAATGTGTTTATGATAGCTGGTACAGAGCTATTTACTTTAAAAGAAAAAATTTCTAAGTGTAATTAAGTTGGGGAAACTTAAGAAACCCATGTTAATTAATTTAAAATTTAAGTGATGCATAAAATAACTGATTAAAAAACAAATGTTCACAATGATAGGGATAAATCTGGTGTTTCAATAACAAATTTTCAACATTTGTCATCAATCTTGTCAGGTTTAACCCTAAATTTTCTCAGTTGGTAGTGTCCATCTGACAACCGCACTGAAATTCCTTCTCGCTAGGAAAAGCAATTAAAAACTTTCCCCAATACTCTATAATTCGAGATAAATAACAGATATGTCTCTTTAAAGCCTAAATTGCTCTGACATCCCTTTCTAAACATTACTTAAAAATCTCCGTTACTTCCTGTTTCGATCGGTTCCTCTTGTACTATGACATTTCTTTTCAATAGGATCATAGGAATTCATTGCCTTCTGTGGTAAATTCCAAGTAAATGCATTCTCAAGCCTAGTTTTAAAATCTGAATAAAGGGAATTTAAATGTTGAATCTAGGTTGAAACGTCATTTTCCTGTCAGATTGTCTGTGACCAATTGGGAAACTAGGAAAATTCACTACGTCCAATATTATGCTCCTTCAGCTTAATTCTGGCAAGAAACGCTGAAATGATGGTCCTTGTTTTAATAAAATTTATGGTGTTACATAACTGCAAATTATCCTAATTAAATTTAGTAAAAAATTTGTTTAATAGGTAAAATCTGGTTTCCATTTGGTTAAATTTTCTTTTAAAATTAAAATCACGATCTAGTTTAATGAAAACGACCGTCATAGACCCCCATTTACACCTCATGGACCCCCAAATTATTTTCTTGCTGTCGTGGGGATCTATATAGACCACTTTAGGGGGGAATCACTGGTCTAGACATATAGGCGCTGCATGTTAGTTCTGTCGAGGCTCAAACGTCCTCCCGTTGGTGTAGCCTGGTGATTTGGAGAAGGGGGTGCCAGCTCAAGTGTCGTCCGCATCACTTGACCATGGTTCAAAATGACGAGGTTCGTCGCTAATAGCCATCGTGCAGCTTTATAGAGTGGCACAAATGTAACTCTCTTACCTAGATATCTTCATTTGCTTTTACCACTCAAAGAAGCTTTGAGAGGTGAAAGATTTTCAACGAATGTAGAAAAATTTCTCAGCAATTGGCTTCGTGCACGTGCGACTTCTTATTATCGCACAGAAATCAAAGCACCTAATATGTTGACAAAATTTATTGATTTAAGCAAACACCAGACATTTGGCAACATTAGTCTTGATTTTGTTTCTTAATACTTGAGAACAATAGAGTTATTATTCTTAGCAGTGCATTTGTCAATATGCTCCTTATCCATTAACTTTTCAGAGAGCGTTTATTGACAAAATGTACAGATCTTAAAGGAGGATTTATAGAAAAATAACATATAATTGGCATGATTTTGCTATTTAATGTGTGTTTCAGAAAAACTCTTTTTAAAAATTTCACTCATATTTCGCCCTAGTATCCTGCACAATTAAACTAGTTTCAATTAGTCCAACTGGGATAAGTTTAATTTGTTCAATTTACCAGAGTTTAATATTCTTTATTAAGCAATTCAGATATATATTTCAAATCTTTAGTGTGCCCAAGAATTCGAAGTTTCAAAATAACTCTTACCTTTCCCTTCGTTGAATCCTATTACTCTATTAAATAAACTACTTTTTTTTTTATAAATTACTTTATCTTTCTTCATCCTAATTACTCTAAATTATATTGGCACTACTTAATTTTGTTTAGTGACCACGGTATCCAAGTAGCTATAGTCCCGAACACGTGACCGGCGTTATCAGTCAAGAATTCTAATTCTAGTGGTACTGTCTTATGCATGTTAAATCGAGTCTCAAAGTCTCCACGTGATCATAGTATGGGCATTTGGAGAAGTCAATAATTCTCGAGCTGCTTGAAATTGGGAGGTTAATAAAATAAATTGTAATCAACAACCACCGAGGTTACCATTTCCATGAAAATTAATCTACTTTAGATTACAGAATATTTATGTAAATGTTTTTCTGGGTCATCCCCGTATTAAATTGAAGATCTTTTAAAAATCTTGGATTCAATGCAAGATTAAAATCAATATTTTATCAGAGCTATTTGCTTACCTTTATGGGGTACATGAGTTATACAACTACACGTAGTTTCTGTTCTAGATTTATGTGATGGATTATTGGAGGTAAGACTCTTGTAGTCTTAAACCAGGATCGGTCAAACGATGATATCTAGATTTTAAGTTAATTACTCTCTGGTTAGAAGTAGAACTTAAACTAGTCCTTTGTTAAATTTCTATATCCTGCCACCCACAGAAAAATAAGGCATGTAACATAAATATAATACTTATATATATGTGGGGTTGTGACACGGAGTTCTAGGGGTATTCACATTAATCACACTGGTTTTAACTAATACTAACGTTTAATGTGGACAATTACATTACTACACTCTACTATACAGATATTATTTACAGCGTTTCGATTACTTCTTCTCTTATTCGATAATAGTTTCTCAGTCTTTTCACTTAACATTTATCACACCACGGTTCACAACGGTGTATGGCATTCACACTGATGATGGATGTGTCACCTTCACGTGACTGTCCTTCCAGCATCGGGTTACTTGGTCCCTACACGGCCAGTTAGATCCCGGTTGCTTTCCTTTTTTCCTAGCAGCGTTGGCTCTGACCTCCTCGTCTAGACCTCTCGCTCGCTCATCTCCCTCTGGTTAGTTCGCTCGCTGGTGGCTCGCGTCGCCAGCGCCCTCTATAGTGCCGTCTATGTGGAAATTCCCACATATATATATGTAAAGATGTAGCCATAGTGGAAGGGATTTCTTAATATCGATCCATTTATTATGATTGTTGATGTTGTTTACTGATGAGATTGACAAGGCAGTCTTGTAATTACTTAAATCCATTTTGTTGCACATCTTGAGACACACATACAGTCGACTCTCGATAATTCGAAGTTGGAGGGACCAATGAAAAACTTGGTATTTTCACAAGTTCGAACTATCAAGAGGGTAGAAAAAAAAACTCCCAAAATATTCGAAGAGAATTTTAAACTATGTAACATTTAAATTTGGAACTATGTAATAAAGCAACAATTGTACATATGTATAAAATTATTTTAAAGTAGTTTTTAAAAAGTACATATATATTATACAATATAGATATTATACAGGAGTTAAAAGTCCTGTATTAAAAGAATACATCCAATACATTCATACACAATCCTAAGCATCTCTTCTTCACAATAGTGGAACATCCTTTCTGAACACATGTGTAGCAAGGCGACATGTTAAACGAAAGATATAGACGGCTGACAACAGGTGGGGTGGGTCTATTGTCCGCTTGAAGAAGGAAAACAATAAAAGTGTATTTTCGCTGAGAACCAAAAATATACTAAGAAGGGGTAGTAAGCAGATGGTCATTAAAGGAGCTACGTTAGAAGGGAGACACTCAGAGAAACAAAACTTGTACAACTAAACAACACAAACCTTGTAAGCTCGAACCTGTTTGCTACAGGGCTGTACATGATAGTGAGTGTTCAAATTGTCGAGAGTTTTGTACGATAACTTCGAATTATTGCGTGTTGTAGTCTGGCCAGCCACAGATTTTACTTTGAATTATTGAGTGTACCCAAACGTATTGCTTTAGTTCGAAATATGGAGTGCAATGTAGATCCACCTCCTCGTTGGTGCACCCCGGAAACGTAAATTATTACGGCTAAGGTGATCTACTACATCGGTATGTGTCGCCTTCAGTGCCCTTCTCTACGTGTTCTCCAGTGGAATGCAGGCGGTTTATCTCAGGTTAAGAAGCATGAGCTTGCCAAGAGTTTGGCTACTTATGATATTGACGTTTTCACTGTGATGGAGTCAAATCTTGATTTAGAAAAATTGAAATATTTCACTTTTAAGGGATATTCTCTATTTCTTCTACCAAAATCAAGACAAGCTGCTAGTGGAATTCTTACAGGAGTTAAAGAATTTTTAACTGCTAATTTTAAAATCATTAAAGATATGTGTCATGGTAGTGATATAAGTGAAGTTACATTTTTGGATGTTTGGAAGCACAACTCTCACTTTAGAATCTACTCTTTATACAACCCTCCTAAAGACAAACCAAATTTTACTTACATTGGAACAAGAACCACAAGCTCTATTTTTATAGGAGATTTTAATGCGCCCATTCACCATCATGGGGTTATAAAGAATTAAATGAAACTGGAATAGAAGTGGAAGACCTCTTGCTCTCTTCTACTTACGAGTTGTTATTCGATCCAAACGACTTACATACATATTTACATTACAAGGGAAATACATACTCGCCGGACCTCTTGCTTGTCACGTCAGATCTCAGTCAGCATACCAAGAGAATCATACTAGACGATCCTGGCTCAGGACATCGACAAATCATCGCAGACATTTCTTTCCCTGTTTCGGAAAAAATCCCTAAGTCCTCAAAAATATCGTGGAATTTTAAAAAGGCTAACTGGAATAAATACAGAACTTTGGCAGAGTTTGCTTTAGACCGTGAAAATATAAATTTTGAGGCATCTGTCGATCATATCAAATTTGTTTCAAATAAGATTATAAGCTGTGCAAAACAATGCATCCCAAGAGGTAGATGTATGACTTATAGATGTTTTTGGTCTGAAGAACTCAAATCAAGGAAAGAAAAAAGAAACAGATTAAGGAGAAAAGCTGAACTTACTAAAAGTCCAATCGATATCAAGAACTGGCGGAAACAAGCGTCTTTGTTTAGAAAAGAGGTCCTCAAGGAAAAAAGAGCTTCCTTTGGCGATTTTATTTCCAATATGAATTTCCAAAAAGATGGGAAAAGACTTACAAGTTCCTTGCAAGTTTAAAAAATGAAAATTTTAGACCCATTAAAAAGCCTTTTGTGATTAACGGTACTTCGTTTTCTTCTCATGAGAAGATAGTAAACGCATTTGTCAAACATTTCTCGGATATTCAATTAAAATCCGCCTTTTGTAGAAAACAAAGTGTGTTAACAAGAATATAAGATATAAACAGAATTTACTAAATCAAAATCATAACACACTTCCCATTTTTAACTCGCCTATCACCATGGCTGAACTTAAGAGTGATTTGTGTTGGCTAAAAGCCAAAAAGTCTCTAGGTGAAGATGCCATGCACGCAGAATTTCTCATAAATCTTGGAAACAAAGCAACCCACACTATTTTAAAGCTTTTTAATACTATTCGGAACACAGGTAATGTGCTTGCTTTATGGCGCAAATCAATTATAGTTCCAATACATAAGAAGGGTAAAGATCTCAGTGATATTAAAGGATATAGACCAATATCATTGACAAGTATCCTATGTAAGACAATGGAAATAATGGTAACAAAAAGGTTGGAATGGTATGTGGAAAACTCTAAGTTTATTGCCAACGAACAGGGAGGTTTCAGACAGTACAGATCAACCAGCCAATATGTTACACTCCTAAGCCAGACGGTGAAAGATGCGCTGGATAAAAAACACATTTTGTCAGCTGTATTTGTGGATCTGAAATCTGCATGTGACTTAGTTTAGAGAGAACATCTTATCCTGAAACTTTCAAATATTGGTGTCCATTCAACTTGTTTGGATGGTTTAAGAGTTTCCTCAGCCAACGAATCTGTAGAGCTCGATACTAAGGCTGCTATTCAAAATATAAGATTCTAAGGACTGGTCTACCACAGGGAGCCGTTTCCAGCTGCCTCCTTTTTAATCTGTATATAAACGACCTAATTTCTGAGTTGGAGAGACTTGTTGGAGTTAAATGTCTACTAAATGCAGACGACCTAGTGTTGTGGACATAAACACCCAAATATCATGCTAAGGAGAAATCTGAGGCAATCTTGAATAAAGCTTTGGAAATCTTTGATCACTGGTGCCAAGATAATAACATGAAAGTAAATCTGGATAAAACAGTCTACCGGACTTTCTCTCTCACCCATCAGCAATTGCAACTGAACCTCTCATACCAAGTAATGAATGTTCTCCAAACAAATTGTTTCTCATATATGGGCATTAATTTCGAACGAAAATTAACATGGAGACAACACATTGAATTGACCGTGGAACGCACGACTAAGAGATTAAGTCTTTTGAAAAGAATTGCTGGCACGAAATGGGGTTATTTTAAAACAACTAGAGAATTAACATATAACGCTTACATTCTGCCACTCATTACCTACTGCTCCGAGCCTTTGGTTGCGGCATCTAAACACAGGTGATTGATCTCCCAGAGAGAAGTGTTCCATAATCGAGCATTACGGCTAATTACGGGAGCTGTGAAATCAACACCAATCGATGCTCTGTTGTTATCAACCCATCAAATGCCTATTAAATCTATTATAGAAGAACGGGCTTTATTATTATGGGAGAAAATTACTAGAATCCCAGAATGTCTATCCCTTTGGAAGGATTCTTTATCCTATACCAACAGAAATCTCAAATCACACAGAGAGGCTTCCTTCAGAAAGTCATGGCTCTTAAAGAGCTTCACAGTTTTCATTTCAAACCAGAAGATCTAATAAAATCTTCCTGCCCGACTGAAAGGTATGACTTTGCACTTTCTACAGAGCTGCTCTATGAGGTCCAAAAGAAAGAAACAGATAGTCAAATCCTAAGGATCCTTTCTTTGGAGACTTTGGATTCCTTATACCCTGAAGATGAATGGCTATACGTTCACACAGATGGTTCCAAGTTGATAGATTACAGTAATGCAAGTGCTGGAATCTGCTGCAACCTATTATCCTTCTATACACCAATAGGAATTCACAGCACTGCTTTTGATGCCGAAATTTCAGCTATACGTATTGCTCTATCTCAACTTCTTTGTCACACAGATCGTGTTTCAAAAGTAGCTATTTTGTGTGATTCAAGGGCGGCCCTCCAAGCAATATCTTCCATTGAGGCACCTTTGTCAAAGGATATTCTCAAATGTCAACTGTTAACTGGTGATTTACTTCAAAGCCACGTGGACATTGCCATGCAGTGGATTCCGGCGCACTGTGGCATTGATGGGAATGAAAACGCCGATTGCTTGGCGAAGAAGGGGACAAAAATCTTACAAACCTCTAACAATACAGTTCCTTTTTATAGCGCCAAAAGAATTATAAAGAAATACTACAGAGAGCACTTCTGGTCTATATTCAACCAAAAGAATAAACAAACGGTGTGGTTTAGCAAACTCCTTCATATTCCAAAATGGCCACGAGATAGAGCTGTGGCCGATTTTCGAATCGCCACTGGCCACGACTGCCTATTCAAGCATCTAAACATGATAGGCATTGCCCAGAGTCCACTTTGTAAACTGTGCGACTCCAATGAAGAAATAGACGCCATTCATTTGGCACGCTGCCGTGCACTCAGCTCTGGATTCATGTGGAGCAGATATTGGGAGGCCAGACACAAAATGTGTGATTTATAGACTATACTGTGAACTTGTGTTTCTTTTCTTATTTTTTCTTTCATTATTTTTTGTGTTGTCCTTTGTTTGTTTTTTGTCATGAGTTCGATCCCAGTACCACTGAAGACCCGCCGTGTAGGGGTACGATGCACGTTAAATCTGTCGAGAGCTCAAACGTCCTCCGTTGGTGTGGTGTGGTAGTTAGGAGAGGGGGTGCCAGCACAGGTGTCGCCCTCGTCACTTGACCATGGTTCAAAATTACGCGGACCGTCTCCAAAAGCCCTCGTGTAGCTGAACAGTGGGACGTTAATATTCACTCACTCACTCATTCATAGCTTTTAAAATAAAGATAGGTTTGTAGCGATAACAACAAAAATCAAGTAGAAAAATTCTGCGTTCACAGTTTTAGTAGTAAATGTAAAAATTATTAGTATAATAAGCTATTTCATAGTCGGTTGGATAACCCCGTCTTTTGAAAACATCCTGAAATCGTTTCGGCATTGAATTAGCAAGTCTATGACTTACCTTCTCTCATTCGTCCTTAAGAACACTCTTCAACGTATCCTTGCTAGATATATTGTGTTGACGAATCCTACGCTCCATAAAATCCCATAGGTGTTTTATAAGATTCAGACCAGGCGAGTGCAGTTGATTTGGGACATTATACAGGACCCAAAGCTTCACAATCTCAGTGGCATGCTTAGGATCGTTGTCGTGTTGGAAACGAAACGACAATCCTAGGCCGAGTTTGGTGGCATTTTCCTTTAAATTGTCTTTAAGACATCGAGTTAATCCTATTTGTTCATAATTGATTCAATATATTCCAATTTTCCCCAATACCATAACACCACCGCCGCCGTGCCTTACCGTTGGTTCTAAATGCACTTCTTGAAGCGCTGTGCAAAGTTTTCTCCATACCAATTTACGACCTTTTATGCCAAAAATTCAAAATTTGCCCTCTTTGGAAAATATCACAGTCCTCCCGAACTCCGGGGGCTTATGAATATGTTTTTTTGCAAAAGGCTATCCGTTTCAGCCGGTTGATCATCCGGCCTTTTTCTTGCAGTATCCGCACAAATGTTTTTCTTAAACTTCTCGTTAATGTCAGTTTCTATTTGAGTTGTAGTTAAAAGCGGATTTTTTTAGCCAAGGATATCATATATAGTTTTTCTCTGATTGTGAATTTAGATGGACAACATGTGAAGGAGGTTTGAATGTGTAAACTCCTGTAGATTTAAAGATATATTTAACACGCTGGTTGGATGAATACTGCCATTCAACGGATCTGGCAATATCCCGACGACTTATTCCATCTTTCCATATTTTCGCAATGATTTTACGCTCACTGATACTAATTTCCTTCCTTTTATTTTTCATATCCTTGAATTGCTTTGTATCTCATAAAAACATTAAAGTTATTGCGTCACAGCTTTCTTAAGCCATTTTACTTGATAACGGAATGCAAAAACTCGGTTAATCAAAAACGCCTGTTGATAAAAATTTCAAGAATCAAGAATATTTCAAATTGTGAACGAGCCCTTTTTCTGCCTACGTTTTGCTACACAACTCCCGTTATCTTATGTAGTTTTAATTCAAAATTAACGAATTCTTGCATGCTCAATATTAAATAAAAGTAAAATTCATAAAATATTGTTAGAAAAAAATATTTTTCTATTAAATTTTACCTTTTTTGTGTGATTTGATATGAGTGAACGCAAATTTTTCAAGCAAGTGTATATATATGTATATATACAAAGGATTGCAAAACCCATTACACATCACGTAAAAATATTTAATATTAAACTTATTACTGAATACAAAATCAAACGGAGTCTGAGTAAACGAAACACAAATAATGTATGTATTAGAGATATTTATAATATTCATTAAAATGGGAAATCTAACGACAGAAAACCTGATAACTAAAATAAAAATTAACACTAAAACACTGTAAAATAATTTTCGATGTGAAATTCTTACGAAAGAAAAAAAAGTATCACTTACCTTATCCTTAGTTTCTGCATCCTAGGATGTGCTTAATCTGAAGTTTGATTATATTCTAGCATAAATACAGCAACTTTTTATGAGAAGAGTTCTTTGTATGATGCAAAAATGATTCCATGAAAAAAGAAATAAAAAACTGATACATTCCATTATGCTTTGTTCTCTCATTATGCTTCATTTGATTGAATACTCATAAATCTAGATCAAATTTTCATTTAAAATCCTTCCTGTGCTTTTCCAAGTATCGTAATATTATTTTACTTGAAAAAAGCATAACAGATGTAGATTATTTACGACTTCGCTGAATGAAAATGAAATACATGAGGGTGGGACTAAAGACGGCCATTTGTTGCTTCGTGAAAAGTAAATCATATCTTTTTTTCCCTTCCCTACAGCTAATGTAAGGTATACTTTTTAATAACAGTGGTGCATTTTTATAATCTTCCTAGCATTTTATCTGATTTTTGTTTTATCTCTGTCAGTGTAATTCAGGTTTAAAAAGAAAACTGTAAGTAAAAAAATGTTTTTTGATTCGGTTATGAATTTGGTTATTTGGTTTAAGTGAATGACTTTGGATCGCCAATTGGAAAATGGCTTAAAAATTCAATTTTAAAATATGCAAAGTGAATTTTGAGAAAATCTACATTAATGGTGTCAGTCAGGCTGTGGGTTCCCTGGAAGCCCTGGGCCCCCCCGCAGTGCGGGGGTGTACGTTACGCCACTGCTCATCTGCACTTTTAAAGTCTAATAATGGGATGGCTCCTTTCCCATCGAAATTTGCTGCTTACAAGAAAAGGGGGTTTTTTCTGAATTGGGTAAAAAGATATGTCTTCTAAAAAGAAATCCAATTGTTTCTTATCCAAACTAATTTTTAAAAAAAACATTTTTAGCTGTTCAAATAATTTGTTAATACGGGGTTTATTATTCGTTAAATAGGGGTTTTTGTCTTCACTTTAATCGGGGGGGGAAGAGAAAAATTCCTTAAATCACCAAATTCGTCAAATCCCCAAATTTGTTAAATAGGGGTTCGGTAAATCGGGGTCTGACTGTATATATATATATACTAGCTGACCCGGCCCGGCGTTGCACGGGCTTTTACCGAGGGTATAACTTAATCCCCATGTTAATTTCCTCCTTCCTACGATGTGAGTGTATGGCCCGTGAGTGCGCGTCATGGCTTTCTCGTTTAACATTTTCCCTTCTCTTCACAAAATCAGCACTTCCAATATTATTTCTCGAAATTACTTTTACTTCTTTGTTTCTTTCCTCTCCACTTAGCCCGGCGTTGCATGGGCTTTTACCAGTGAATAACTTAATCCCCATGGGAATTTCCTGTTTCCCTCAGGACGATGGCACTTATGTGTGTGTATGCGCGATGTGAGTGATTTCTTTAACTATGACATTAAAACTCCCTTTTTCGAAATTTGTTCTTGCGTTGGTGTGGTGTGGTACTTAGGAGAGGTGGGTAAAAGCTTAGGTGTCATCCTCGTCACTTGACCATGGTTGAAAATTTCGAGGTCCGTCGCTAAAAACCCTCGAATAGGCGAACAGTGCGAGTTTATAAATCACTCACTCATTTTTCAATTCTTTCGTTGCAATTTTTTAGTCCTCGGAAACGAAAATGTAGACTTTTTAAAAATAGTTGTATGTTGAAAAAAGACAGAAAAGTAGAAATTTTTCAAATTACAAAATTTTACTACTATTTTAAATCTTGAAGTAAAATTGTGAGGATATTTTGAAATGTTCGACACACGGGAAAAAAGTTTCATGCTTCTTTATAAAAGAAGAAATTATTAAATGAATGTTTTAAGTATTTTGAGTGTTTTGTTAAAATTTGTTCAAAAAGGTTTTTGGTTTTTTATTTTTTAAATCACTGATTCTAAAAATTTTAAAAATCATTTTTATTTAAAAGCAACGATTTTGATTCATTTTAGAAATAAATCATAAAATATGCAAAATATCATTGTTTTGTAAAAAAAAAAGGTTTTTTTTTAAATTCTTTAAAAAAAGATAGTTTTCGGCATTTTATTTTTTTAATCACTGATTCTAAATGATCAATGAACTTTTTAAAAATCATTTTCATTTAAATTCATCTATATTTATTCATTTTAGAAGAAATCATAAAATACAAAGCAAAATTAATTAATTATTTTATACTAATATTGATTAAAAATATTCATTTAGCAATTAATTGTGACATGCCAATTTAGTGATTTTTGATATATTAATAACACGCAATTAATAATGAAGAATTTTTTATTTGAACATAGCTTTTATTTTTTTCTAATGAAGTTATGCTTATTTCTGAATAATTCAAAAAAAAATTTCGAAATGGGCAAATTTTGCGTTTTTATTATGAAATTATATGTCAAAAAAAATTTATACATTAGGCAATATTTTAAAGTAAGCTATAAGTTTTATGAAAGAGAACAAAAGTTTTGATACTAATAAATATTTTAAATGAGTCTCAGAAATGTATTGAATACATTTTTTCATCTTAATCTAACATCTATAATGATTTAATTTTGAAAATTATCTAAAGAAAAATTGACGAAAATTGAAGCAAAAATAACTTTTTCACTCGCATTTTTTTTTTACTCGCCAAATTAACTGATTTCCCCCTGTTTAAGGCAGAACTTTTTAGTGTAACCCTTGAGTTAGACTCGGTCGACGGTTAAACAGTTCAAAGGTCTTTGGCGCAAAACTATTTTTCGACTCCAAGGTAACTGTAAAATCGCGTATTTTTTATTAATTTTTTTTATTTTTAGGGCATAATTTTTAAGTTAATGCTTTCAAACTTCACAAAGTAATTGCAAAAATAAAGTACTTTTAAATAAGAAAAAGAAATGCACAAAAATACTGTTTAAATTATTTCACGCAAAAACAATTTTTTACGAAAATCAAAAAAAAAATTTTTAAATCCGTAATTTTTAAGCAATTTTTCAATCTTCGTACAGATTACGGATATATAATATTATTTTACTCACGGAAATAAAGCTTCGTGCGATTATCTTCATAAATGGCACAGTTATTCATTGTTAAGTTAAAATTTTGAGTATTTTTTGAAATATCTTTAAAAAAAGTTTTGTTAATTTTATTTTTTAAATGACTGGATCTAAAAGAGAATGGCTTGAAGTTATTTAGTGTAAAATATCATTTTAATAACATGAAAACAAATTCATACGCAACAATTTAGAAATAATTTGCATAAAAACGCATCAGTTTTAACCCTTTTTTAAAAAATTCTTAAAAAATAGAAAATATCATTATTTTGCACCAAAAAAATACCGTAGTGTGGTGAAATAAATGATCTTTCCGATTCTGTAATTATTTTTTGTCTGATTTCAACAGTAAAAATTGGATGGCAATTTTAAGATGGTGGAAAACGTCGGATCACTGCTCGGCTGAAACGGAATGGAAGTTCTGCCAAGTAAGCAACCCGCAGGAGTAAAACAATTAGGCGTTTTAACGTTTTTAATTAATATCTTTTTAAGTAATTGCAATATCGGAATGAAAAATAGTTTACGTCCTATTCTCAGACCTACTGAATATACGCACAAAATTTCATAAGAATCGGCCAGGCCGTTTCGGAGGAGTTTGGTTACAAACACTGTGACACGAGAAATTTATATATTAGATATATGCAATATATTTGCAGTAGGAAAATTTTCATTTTAATTAGTAGTGATGAAATGGTCGTGGCCGAAAAATTAAAAAGATTCTTGTTCGTGATCACATTGTTTATCTGAGTATGCTTCTCATACTCAGCCAAAAATACAAGAGAAGGATTATTCAATTAGCAGTATTTATATATAGCGAAGAACCCGGGAAAACACATTGTAAAAAATACAGTCACGTGTCTAGGTGAAGGGAATAACTAGTTATTTATAGAAATGACATCATTTCTAGGGAATATTAATCCCTATTACTAAAAGCCCATGAAAACCATTAAGGATCCTATATTTCTTGGAATCGCTAATAAATCTATCAAATTTCAAGTTCTAAAGAATCAGTAATAAACCAACATGTTTTTAATGCTTGAGAAAGAGATGCGTTTCGTAATAGGGTATTAGGATTTATGAATTAGATGCTATGAATAAAGGATATTCGAATTATGAGTTGATATTAATTTAAGTTATTACAATTTTCCCCCTTCGCAAGATGCGTGTGTGCGCCAGGGCCCTTGGAACACACCCGTATCCTACAGAGATAGTAAATTAAAATTCAATTCATACATAAATATGGAAAATTTCCCTTCACCTAAGCATTAACAGGAAAATATTCGAAAGTATGTAAAAATACAGTTTCAAGATGTGTAAATATTGAAACTATCCACCACCTTATTAACTTTGAATATGAATTCACAAAAATAAATTTCTAAAAAATACAGGAAATAATTTCTTAAAAATATATCTTAAATTGTATTCAAGAGCACTGAAGGTGAAAATAGGCTGAAAAGAAAACAAATTAAGAAATTGGCCTACTCCTTGCGTAATCATTAAGACAATTTTTACTTCTTATTGTGTATATAGCTTCACAATAACTCCAAAAACAAATTTCCGAAGACTGGAAATTGCAAGTCAACCAAAAAGAATTTTTTATTTTACTATTTATAACTTATTTTTATTTATAATATATTTATATCTGACAAAAGGTATAAGTTTGGAGGCAATAGTATTTTGACAATCAAAGGTGTACTTCCTTTGAGGTACTATGCACAATCCTTACAAAAAACCCTTCTTCTATATTATTTCTATCAATATTTATTTTCATCCATATTTGTATATTCTCCTCTGTATCTCATTTCTTCTAAATGTAAACATTTGCTTACTTACTTTTATTTATTTACTATTATTTTCTTAGCCTAAGTGCTCTCAAAACTAGAATCATTTTATTCATATTGACAGCTGACCATTTTTATATCAAATCAATAGTATGATTCTAATAAAGTAAATCTTATCACAACTAAAAATTCTTAAAACTGCATTATATATATCAAATAGTATCAACAAAAAATATCAAAACTTTGGTACTCTACTTCAGTTTTCATTTTAAAAATTCTTGAAAAAAAAAACAATTCCAATATTAAACATCAAAATTTAAGAACATTAATTATGGAGTATGCATTTTCTCTTGAATACAAAGTATAGCATTAATTTTGAGTATATTAAGTCCAAAACTTCAAAAGTAAACTTGTGACGGGTGCTTACGCGTTTCACTAACCTTCTCTCAATTCTTTTAAGATTGTATTTATTTTAACCAATCCCCGCTGAGAGCTAAAAGTGTGACTTATGCAAACAAGATAGTTTCGGGTTTAGCGAGTTCGAAAAAGATATAAAAGGGAGAAATGAAATGAAGAGATAGTGGATGACTACGTGGTTTGATAGAGGAGTTAACTACGAGGTTGATTAAGAAGGTGATTCTGAGAGATTAGTTTAACTAGTGAAGTTTGTTCGCTGTAGGAAGATTATTGAAAAAAGTTCATTAATTCAGTTCGGACGGAACTGAAGATATCAAGGATTGAAGCCGCTGTTTAGATCCTTCAAGTATTAAAGAATCCTGCCTTAAAAAGATATCAGGTCTGTTATTTGCATAAATTAGTTATAAATGCGTAGTTTGATTGTATGCGTTATTCTCCGTAGTTTCAGTTAGTGTTCCGTCGTTCATAATTAAATTCTTATCTCACTCCACTGTAATTTGTTGTTCTTAAAGTTTGATTAATATTTGTGTATTTCTATAATAAGAAGAATTTTTTAATAAATAATATTGATTTATTAATTTAGTAGTTGTTAATTATGAATCCAACATACCCGAATTTAGATAATGTGCAAAGGGGAGTTAATAATCATAGAGGTAGTGAGAGACTACGACACTGGCGCCCAAACGAAATACCGGAATTAAGAGCAGGTGCAGGATTTAGAGTTTTGTCGGAATTATTTTTTTCGGGTAAAGAAAATGTGTCTGAGTTTATTTCCAATATCGATGACAATATAGCCTACTATAAAATACCGGCGAATCTATCATGTGCGTATTTAAAAGGTCATTTAATTGGGAGAGCGTTAGACTGGTTTGAAGTGATAGGCTTCGAGTGTGTAAATGAAGAAGCGACTGCATTTGCAACGCTTAAAAAGAAATTGTCAGATAGTTTTCCAGTAATACGGAATAAAATCAGAGCTAGAAGCTCAGTTTTTTTCATCAAAACAACGGAGAGGTCAAGCCCCGTCAGACTTTATTTTTCAGTTGTTAAAAATACATAAAACTTTGGATTTGAATTATGATGAGATAAAATTGATCTATCACATAGTAATGCGACTAGAACCCCAAATAATGGATTATTTAGAAGTTCGAAACCCCACAACGAAAGCTCAATTGATAGAGTTGGTAGACCGGTATGAGGAACGCCATAGCTCCAGGGAAAACCAGGGTTCGAGTAATAATTTTGATAGTCGAAGTTGGGATGTGAGTAGGAATCCTGAGGAAAGAAGGAATAATAGAAATTGGAGAGATACTGGGGTCGGAAATAGTCAAAATGATCAAAGAGGACTAGGCAGGGGTGCGAATAATTTTTCTCGTCGTAATTATCAAAATCAAGGATTCGAGGGAGGAAATCGCTACAATCAGCCAAATCAGAGAACAAACAGACCGGTATCAGAACCGTAGGATGGTGGTTAGGAAGGGTCCTAATGATGATTCAGCAAAGCATAATTGGAGGCGTGTTGATTGCAACAGCGAAAGGCAAAGAAATGCCAATTTAAACTTCTAAGCGATCGTGTTGCGGGAGGTAAACGATCGCTAGTTAAGTCAAATCCTCCTATTAGAATTAGAATTAATTCATTACGATTATCACCAGTTGAACTTCCGTATGTGCCGATTCTTTCGCATGATACATTTCTAAAAGCGCTCTGGGATACAGGTGCGGAAAAGTCATTTATTTCAGAAAAAACGTAACGGTCATATTTTTCTTTCTGTCCTTTTAAAAAGTCGTTAGCTGAAGTAGTTACAGCTCAAGGGTCACAATGCAGAAATTTAGGCACAGTTGAGTTAAGAATTAAAATAAGAGAATTTTCGAAGTTGTGGAAATTTCGTGTGATTGCTGAGATGCAATATCCATGCATCCTAGGTATTGATTTTATGTCACATGCAAAGATTAGTTTGGACTTTCTGTCAAAATCGTTAATCATTCCGGATTCGCAAATGGAAAAAGTGGCAATTTCGGACGAACCGGTTCAGATAGATTTATCTAACACTAAGTTAAGTTCAAAACAAAAACAGGAATTACAGATTTTGTTTAAGGAATTTCATGGGTTGTTTTCACTTTAGCCTGGTCTGACACATGTGTTTTGTCATGAAATTGACACGGGTGATAGTCCTCCTGTTTTTTTCGAGACCTTATCGCTATGACAGGGTCAAACAGGGTATCATCGACTACCATGTTCAGAAGATGTTAAATGATGGAACAATAGTTCCAACAACATCGCCTTACGCGTCTCCAGTTGTTTTATGTCGGAAGAAAAACGGGTTGCCGTTAGATGACCCAGAAGCTTATAGGTTTGCAATAGATTATAGGAAATTAAATGCGATCACGAGATATCCGCGATATCCGCTACCAATAATTGATGATTTGATCACTAATATTCCACACACCGAAATTATGTCTTCACTTGATTTACGCAGCGGATATTTTCAGATGGCAGTAGACCCCAAAGATGTTCATAAGACGGCGTTTGTTACAAAAAATGGTACTTTTGCATTTACTCGCATGCCGTTTGGCCTTTCGGGGGCAGCTCCAAATTTTCAAAGGGCCATAGAGATGATCCTCAAGCCAGTCCTCGGGCGTTTTGCCCACTGTTATATAGATGACGTGATTATTTCGTCTCCATCTTTTGAAAGCCATGTAGAACACTTACGGGAAGTATTCAGATTGTTGCAGGAGGCTGGTTTAACGTTGAATCGCGAGAAATGTCATTTCGCGAGGGAACAATTACGTTATTTGGGTTTAGTTATTAATAAAGAAGGAGTTAAAACAGATGAGGAGAAGGTAAAAGCAATTATTGAAATGAAACCTCCAAAAACTGCAAAACAAATAGCAAACTTTTTAGGAATGACGGGTTGGTATCAAAAGTTTATTAAAAACTACGCAGACATGTGTGAGCCCTTATATAATTTAAAACGAAAAAACTCTAAGTTCCGTTGGTCGGAATCAGCGCAGGAAGCCTTTGATCGTATTAAGAAAGCACTGACAGAAGCTCCAGTGTTACAATTACCAGATTTTTCCCAACCTTTTGAACTCTATACGGATGCGAGCTCAGTCGGGGTAGGAGCAGTATTGACACAGAACAATAGGCCTATGGCGTTTGCCTCGAGAACTTTAAACCGAGCAGAAAGGAATTATAGTGTGACGGAACGTGAATGTTTTAGCTGTCATATGGCATTAAATAAATATCGCACGTATTTTGGACCCTTAACGGTTAAAGTGATAACAGACCATGCTGCACTTACCAAATTAATGAATGGAAAGAATTTGTCGTCTAGAATGATAAGGTGGACGCTTAAGTTGGCAAATTTTAATGTAGAATGGGAACATCGCCCAGGTACGCAAAATTTAGTGGCTGTTATGTTGTCTAGAAACCCGTTAGAAAGTAATGAGGAACCAAAGGTGTCTTGTGCGGTGATTAGATCGGTAGTATTATCGTCTAGAGAACAGTTGAGAGAGGAACAGAGAAATGACCCGGAGCTAGGTCACATCATGAAGTTTTTGGAAAATCCAGACGATAGTTCCATTAATGAATCAATCTGTAGAAATTGGTCCCATGACTTTAAAATCGTTGATGGATTGCTATATTATGCAAAATATACAACCACACTAGGTGAATTAAGGGTATTTATACCTAAAACATTACGTAAAGATGTTATGCGAGAATTCCATGACTCGCCGATGGCAGGCCATTTAGGCAAAAAGAAAACCTACTTAAAATTAAAAGACGCGTTTTATTTCCCGTACATGAGGAAATACATTTATAAATATGTAGCAACCTGCGACCAATGCCAAAAAGTCAATTATAAAAACGGATTACCAGCTGGTCAATTAATTCCGATAGTGACGAATTTTCCGAATGAAATCGTATCTTTAGATTTGTTAGGCCCATACCCTGCAACTAGTCCAGAACGCTATAGACTTATTTTAGTAATTACAGATAATTTTTCTAAATGGGTTGAAATAGTTCCCTTAAGGAAAGCTTCGGCTAAAGCAATTGCCAATGCATTTTTTGAGAATTATATTGCGCGTTATGGAGCTCCTGTAAAATTAGTCACCGACAACGGCCCCCATATGATATCCGAAGTTTTTGAGCAAGTATGTCGCAGTTTGAACATAAAAACACGTTAAAACTGTGGTATATCGTCCACAAGCTAATCAAACAGAAAGAGTTAATCGCACTCTTTTAAAAATGATTTCGAGTTTTGTCGCGGATAATCACACTAACTGGGATCAATTTCTGCAAGAGTTCGGTTATGCTATTAGGACAGCAGTACATGAGACAACGGGTAAAACACCAGCGGAATTATTTTTAGGTCGAAATTTAATCACCCCTTTTCAGAATTTAGTTATGGTAACTGATGGATCAGATTTAGTTTGTGGGAACATAGAAAGGTTGTTTGAGAAGGCTAGAATTCATACAAAGCGCCAGCAAGAGAAGTGGGCGAAATATTATAATAAAAAGAGGCGTGAAAATAATGTAAAAGTTGATGATCTAGTATTAGTTGAGACTCACCCGTTAAGTTCGACAAGAAAAAAATAGTAGGTAAATTTATGCCAAAGTTTGAGGGCCCATATAAAGTTCTGCGTGTAAAAAATAATAATAATTTAGTAATATTAAAATTTGGTAAAAGAATAACGGTTAATGGGGACCAGGTGAGAATTTACCATCAAAGAGAAGACAGTGTTGCCGAGTCGGAAAGTGACATTAGTAGTGATCATGGTGCAGTGACAGCAGTCAGGTCGGATGATGCGCATTCGACATTGGTGCAATCGGAGAGTGATGGGGGCTGTCGTAAAGGATCGAAATCAGGAAATGTAAATGGTAGTAGAGATATAGTTGCGAATAGACGCGATGGAGTGGAGGTGAGAAAAAAACGTGGACGGACGGAATCTGCTGTTTCTTCGGGGGGGGGGGTATGCAATTTCAGGAAAAGGAGACCTTTCTACACTGAAAGAGAGAAAAGAGGAAGGCCAGAATCTTGGAATGAAAACGTACAAAAGAAGAGACCAGAGGCCCAGATAGATCGCGAGAAAAGAAAGATTTCCTCGTCAATGTCCTCTCGTTCCTCCAGAAAGCGGTATAGAAAGGTGGAAGAAAAATAGTTCTGAAAGAGCAGTTCCAGGACCATCCCACAGATTCAAGTACAAACAGACCTCATCAGGAAAGGAGCTGTCCATACAATCTTCGGAGCCGACGTCGAGTGGACAACAGCCAAGTTCCAGTTCTCACAAAAGAAAACAACGCCTCAGCAGGAGCATACCAACTTCAACGGACTCGATGGAAGAGGAGACCCAGAAGGTTGGAGCGCAGAGTGGACAACCCTAGGACAAGGTCATCCAGCACAGAGGCCATGGTTGGAGACAAAGCCTATGCAGATTGGATCTAAAGACTAGCCAGATTGTATAATTCTAATTTGTTTATTTTTCCTCTGACAGACAGTTCGGAGTATTTTCCATGTGGGCTAGTCTAATTTTTTTGTAAAAATAAGCTACAAAAGTCACTGCGTTATGTGTATTTTCATATCGGTTGAAAAAACTTTTGTATTTAATTTTTTTTTTTTTCCAAATTGTGGAAAAACATTTGTTTGAATTGCAATTGTTTTGCTACACATTAAAGACGAGGCTTTATATGTGAGATTACTTGTATTGTTTGTTGTAATATATTCTATGTAAAAAATGTATATATTTTTTGTGTGTAATTATTAAGATGTATAAGTAGTGTCTGGTTTCTGGGCGCGGCGTAATTAGGAATACTAACAAAAAACATTAACAGCGCAGCGCGATTGATTGGGAATTTTTTGAAAATGAAACCAGATAAAGGTTATTTTGTTATGAAACTATATATATATATAATATAATGTATGCCATATTTTATGTCAATAAGGAAGTTGTATAAAAGTTCTGTGCATTTAATGTCATGTTTTAGAAAAAATTGACAAGGTTTCCTTTCAGGGCAGCAGTCCCTGAACATAGTGATGCGATGAAAACTTTGATGTCGTGAGAAGATATTAATGTAAAATTTTTATATTTTATTAGCACTTAAGTAAAGTGCATGATCAGGGTTTTTTCCTGGAAAGGTTTTCCCCTGATTCTTCGCCCGAATGGGATGCACTGTAGGGATTGTAAGTTTGTACAAGAGCAATAAATTAGAGTGGAGTACCCCTTTTGAGTAGTCATTTTCTGTGTGCTAGTTTAATTAAAGTTTCTAACTTAGAGAGTTAAAATTTTCGCAAATCAGTGTTTTTAGGCATTCTAAAGTTCGTGAGTTAAAACTTTCTACAAGTTCAGTATTTTCAGGCATTATAAGTTCGTGAGTTAAACTTTCTACAAGTTCAGTATTTTTAGGCATTCTAGAGTAGTTAAAATTTTGTGTGCAGGTTTCAGTGTTTTTCAGATGTTAGGTAAATTCAGCGAGTTCTTGCAGGTCGTTTAGACCTTCAATAAGTCACGCTTTTTTTCTCGGAGGGATTGTGACGGGTGCTTACGCGTTTCACTAACCTTCTCTCAATTCTTTTAAGATTGTATTTATTTTAAACCAATCCCGCTGAGAGCTAAAGTGTGGACTTATGCAAACAGATAGTTTCGGCTTTAGCGAGTTCGAAAAAAGATATAAAGGGAGAAATGAAATGAAGAGATAGTGGAATGATACGTGGTTTGATAGAGGAGTTAACTACGAGGTTTGATTAGAAAGGTGATTCTGAGAGATTAGTTTAACTAGTGAAGTTTGTTCGCTGTAGAGAAGATTATTGAAAAAGGTTCATTAATTCGGTTCGGACGGAACTGAAGATATCAAGGATTGAAGCCACTGTTTAGATCCTTTCAATATTAAAGAATCCTGCCTTAAAAAGAATATCAGGTCTGTTATTTTCATAAATTAGTTATAAATGCGTAGTTTTGATTGTATGCGTTATTCTCCGCAGTTTCAGTTAGTGTTCCGTCGTTCATAATTGAATTCTTATCTCACTCCCACTGTAATTTGTTGTTCTTAAAAGTTTTGAATTAATATTTGTGTATTTCTATAATAAGAGAATT